>JAUEJL010056247.1:0-19543 GCA_032274825.1 Drosophyllum lusitanicum | reverse complement strand
TATTAAATATAGTTAATAAGATTCTTATATTCCATTTTAATAACTAAACTTTACATATTTAAGAAAATAAAAGTTAAAACAATTTTTTTAAAAGTCAAAGCCAATACAAATTTACTTAATTATTAAAAAACATTTTCATTCAATTATGGATAACAGAAAAGTAAAGAAAATGTAAAAAAAGATAAAGAAAATAGACATGTTACCAAACGAAAATTATTCGCTGTTACCGTATTACATGAATATTATACTCCATACGTCATAAAAAAGAACATGTTAATAAATAAAAATTATTTATTACCATTACATTGCTCGAGTATCATGCTAGTAATTTATAAAAGCAAAACTAATATAGTTGAATTCAATAATATTCAAAATTCAACGTTGACGGTATGAAAGTCCACCCACCCAATTTTCTCACTTACAACACACTCGTTTATGTCTTCAAACACGTGTTACATTTGAACTCAAACACCATTTTTGATTTAACTGAATAAAACCAAACACACCATTATCATCCTCACTCACAATTCACAACTCACAAATTCCCTTTGCTCTCATGACCGACAAATGCTACTCCCCACCGCTTCTTCTTCTTCTTCTTCTTCTATCTATATCAATTGAACCCTCTTTCTCAGAATCCTTCTTCTACAATGGCTTCCGTTCTACCAACTTAACCTTGAACGGAGTTTCAGAGATCACCGCTGACGGAATCCTCAAGCTCACCAACGACAGCACTCGCCATATCGGCCGGGGGTTCTACCCTCATCCAATTCGTTTCAAAAACTCTACAACCAAACACCCTCTTTCCTTCTCCACCGCATTCGTCTTCTCCGTCGTGCCCGAGTACAGAAAATTCGGCGGCCATGGCTTAGCATTCACCATATCTCCGACCAAAGACATCGTCGGAGCTCAATCCAGTCACTTTCTTGGCCTAGTCAATGTCACCAACAATGGGAATGCGCGTAATCATCTTTTTGCTGTGGAATTTGATACCGTTCAAGATCTGGTATTCGACGATATAGATGATAATCATGTCGGTGTTAACATCAACGGTATGAAATCGGTGAATTCGACAGAAGCAGGGTTTTTTGAAGATGGGGATTCAAGAAAACAAGATATTTGTTTACGTAGTGGGAAAAAAATTCAAGCTTGGATTGATTACGATGCTGAAAAACACAATCTCGATATCACTCTTTCTCTGTTTTCAGAAAAACCCAGTTCGCCGATCATGTCTTTTCCGATGGATCTATCGCCGGTTTTTCAAGATTTCATGTATGTGGGGTTTTCTGCGTCAACTGGTCTTCTTACTAGCTCACATTATATTTTCGGATGGAGCTTTAACATGACCGGAAAAGCAAACTCATTGGACCTTTATAACACCCCTTCACTCCCACCATTCAGAAAGAATAAAAAAGGTTTTGTAGTTCGGTTTTCTGCATCTATATTCTCTGTTTTTTTCATCATCATTTTTGGTGCTGCTTTTATAATCAAGAAATTCAAGAACATAGATGTGGTTGAAGATTGGGAACTTGGTGTAGGCCCACAAACGTATTCTTATAAAGAACTAAAATACGCTACAAAGGGGTTTCACGAAAAAGAAATTCTTGGATTCGGTGGATCAGGTAAAGTTTACAAAGGGGTTTTGCCTGATTCAAGAGCCCAAATCGCAGTGAAGCGAATTTCAGGAGAATCAAAACAAGGGCATAATGAATTCGTGTCGGAGATTTCAACCGTTGGCCGTCTCCGGCACCGGAATTTGGTTCAGTTGTTGGGTTGGTCAAGAAGAAAAGATGAGTTCTTTCTTGTTTATGATTTCATGGAGAATGGAAGCTTAGATAAATACATCTACAACAATCCGAAAAAGATTTTGACTTGGGATCAAAGATTCAAAATCATAAACGATATAGCAAAAGGATTACTTTATTTACATGAAGAATGGGAGCAAACTGTGCTACACAGAGACATTAAAGCCGGAAACGTGTTGTTAGATGCAGAGTTAAACGGCCGATTGGGTGATTTTGGTTTGGCCAAGTTATATGACCATGGTTCGAACCCAACCACCACTAAAGTGGTGGGCACGTTAGGCTACCTGGCTCCTGAGCTAACTCGAACCGGCAAGCCCACCACGAGCTCTGACGTGTATGCTTTTGGGGCTCTTTTGTTAGAGGTGGTTTGTGGCCGGAGACCGATTGAACCCAAGGCGGCGGTGGAGGAGCTAATTTTGGTGGATTGGGTGTGGGATAAATGGCAAGAAGGGGAGCTAATTGAGGTGGTGGATTCGCGATTGCACGGCGAGTTTAATGAGGATGAAGTTACGGCGGTTTTGAAGCTTGGGTTAATGTGTTCTAGTGACGAGCCATCATGCCGGCCGAGGATGAGGCATGTGATTAGGTACTTGGAAGGGGAGGTTCCCTTGCCGGGGATATCAGCTCTGCCGGTGTGTGGTCAAGTTTGATGAGTATGCTGAGATAAAGAAGTCTTGGTCATTGGGAAATAGAAAAGGGATGTTTATCTTGAAGCAAGGTGTGGTTCTCCCGAGTGGTTTTCCGGTGAGCTCGTCAGAGGTTGATGTGTATATAAAGTTTGGATTAGGATCCTTCCTCTCTATACAACAAAAACTAGTGGGCCTTTGTTAAAGTCAATTGACACCTTGTACTGATTTTGTTGTAAGAAAACACAACGGTTCATGTTATCCTCAAACAGGATCTCAATCCATAAAGTTTAGGCTACTAGTTTGTTTGGCTATATTGTTTAGCTTATAACTTGGGTCAGTGAAAGCTTGTGTTTTCATCATCATGGTTCCTGAATATCTATGTATTTGGGAGGTGATTCACTGATTTGTGTTGAAGGGAAATAGATTTTTATTTGATAATTTTAACTTCATAGCGCAAGAAAAAGTAGAAGAAACCTGATAAATCTAACCCATTTTGGTTATTAATCGATTCATTACTTAGAAAACTTTTTCATTTCCAATGACGACCGATAATGAGGTCAGGGGGTAGAGGTACTGGCCAACGATCATATGATGGAGGTGGTCGACAACAACAAAGGTCGGTTGAGGTGGTCAACAACAAATGAATATACAGACAACCCTTGAATTATTCAAACTTTTATACAATTTGCTCAAGTTGTGCAAAGCATACCAATGATCTTTGTAGTTAGCTCAAAAATATGTTCTTGATTGAATTTTAAAAAATATATATATATTCCTAAAGTAGATTATCATGGAAATAATAATTATGAACTAACTTACTAAAAATTGTCTAGTAATTAAATTTAAGACAGGAAACGATCAAACTGACAGCAAAACTAAACTCAAAACAAAGTTTCACTAAATAAAACATAAAGTCATAAAATCCAAGCGCAAGGAAATGAAAATTCCCGCAACAGCTAATACACCATAAGGCTCTGCTGCACCCGGCTGGCTATATATTTGTACATTCTGTTTTTATCTCAGCAACGGGGGCGGCCTCGGGTGTGTTTCACCCTCTTGAGCCTCGGCTAAAGACTCGAGTCCTAGGTATACATATATATATTTTTTATATATATCTTACTTAAAAAAAACTAGCAATGTACAAGTTTCATAGCTACAAACCATTTTTATTTGCAAAAGAGACTCTCAGCTGGATGTTAAAACGAACCAAGAAACACAAACCACTCATACTCCAGACTCGGTTAGCTGTACAACTCTCTCGCCTGCGGTTACATTAAGTAGTAGTTGCGGCAGCTGCAGCGGCGGCGGCGGCATAGCCCGCTAGGGCCCCAATCCTCCTTTCTGGAAACAGATTAGAAAATCAAAAAGAAGGAAACTTGAACCAAACAATTTTATATTTTACTTGCTGTCTATCCAAAGAAAAGTCTATTCGTGATCTTGAATTCTTGATTCGAGCTTTATACTATTCAAATTTTTTTTTAAAAACACAAGTGCTTTTAGTTCTTTAGCAGCCGTGTGAGGGAATGTTTTGAAAGTGATTATGTGAAATTGAGTAATCAGTCGTAATAAAACATGCTGCTTTTAGAAGTCGTGATAATCAGAATCAGATTTGAGTGAGGCAAAAATGCAAAATCTGATTAATTAAAGAATAAACAATCAGCATGTATGAATCTGATTAAGCAAAAACCCCTAAATAAAAGGAAATCTTTTCGTCCAAAAATTGAGAAGTGATTATTACAATTCCAAGTCACAAAAACAAGATCAATTCCAAAAAACACACATCCAAACACCCCGAGATTCATATTTTCTAATTATCATGATAGCTTGTCAAAGTTTAATGTGGTTATCATCTATAACCTTAAATTTATAAAACTCGTATTCGAGAAACAACTCCTTTGACCCTTAAAAGTCAAACTACTACTATGAAAAGTAGATATCTAATAGGAAGGAGTGCATACCTCCAGCAGCAACAAGTTTCTCAACACGGGCAACTATATGTTTCCCATAAGTATATTTCTTGAGAGCATTCAGATGAACTTTAATACGATTAAGAATCATCTCGAGTTGCTGGTCATCACAAGTCTCTAGAACTTTCTGGACAACGTAATTAGCAAACTGATCTTTCATCATCACCTGACATGACAAAATAGAACCACAATTGAGGATACAAAACCATAGCTAATAGATATAACAAAATTCAAGTGGTCCAAATGCATAATTTTTCAGAATTGAAGTTATGAAACACAAGCCAATTAGCAGACTAGCCTGAAGTGGTTCGTTTTCATCAGTGGTTCCTAGCATCTCAGTCACAAGAGTCTGGCGTTCCTCCGGTGTACCAAAAGTCAAACATTTTTCAACAACATTGGAGGCAAATTTCTGTTGACTCATATGAACTATCTGCCCGGTTAATTGGTCTATAATAGATGTACGTTCATGTGGCTTTCCATGTTCCAGAACATGCTGTTACAACATTAAACAGTAATTAGAACCAGACAAGCACTTTTTTGTCCTTTTTTAAGCATCTTAGCAAATAACAGATGAGTTGATTATGATAAGAACAAAATAATAGTATTACAAATTTACAATAACAATCCAAGTCTTCTAATAAAAATTTCAAGAGGTGGTATGCATTTAAAATAAACTTGGGGTGACTTTCAACCCGTCAGAGCCAATTCGACCCACTTGACTTGTTCCCTCTTTAACTTCTTTATCATTTTGACCCATCTGATATAAAACCCAAGTCTACCGACTCATTAGTACACGGGTCAAAATTGCCACCTTTATACTCACCATAAAATATAGCATGAAAATTAATAGAAGCCTTGAATCTAGTTTGCTAAAATTTGGAATCTTTTTAATTTATGAAATAATCCTATATAGCATTTCTGTGATTAGGTAGTATTGTTATTTAAGGAAACAATAACATATACTGAAATCTTGAACTTAAAAACTTACACTATATAAAAACTGAATAATGTCGATAAACTATAATCAATAATGGTCTTTGTGACGCGAGATAGATATATGCTCATACTATAACCTTAGCATTTATTCCTGCTAGTATATCTTTAAGAAATAAATACGACAAATTACAACATTAAATTATATTACAGTGTCTATGCTATCAGATACTATAGTTATTTTAATTACACTTATATACATTATTCGAGGAGTAAGTTGTCATTTTGCGGAAACTTTAAGCAGATTGAATATCTTAACTGTTTATAAGTGGGTTTATAAAGTGCGCTGCTAACATGCAAGGTTTTTAATATAAGCTATAGGTGCTAACTTAAATGAAGTGAGAGTTAAGTACCCTAACAATAGAGTACTTCCTTTATATTTTGGGTTGTCCAGGGTTCGATTCCTAAAATCTTATTTTTACCAACCTTAATGAAAAAAATGTTCTTACATAATATTAAACCAATAATGTTGTAGATGAAATGGTAAAGCCCGTGCTTGGCAAATAAAAGTTGTCCGTAGGCTTATTTCGCCACCTTTTTTTATACCCAATATCTTTGCCACATTCGTTTCTACCATATTAATGTATAAACAAAATGTTTATTCTTTTGTCTTGATGTTACTTTCTTAAATTTATTTTACTAACTCCCTATATGCTTGATAATATGTTACGTAAATCATTTAACACGTAAAGAATTATCTTTTATTTATTGTTTTAATTTTATAAAGTGCTTCTTTAATAAGTGAACATCACATCTACGAGTATGATTTTCATGTCTATATACGAGTATTTTTTACACTCAATTAGAAATAAGAGATATAAGCTTCTAATTATAATTTGGATAATGTTTGGAGAATAAGTGCTTTCTATTCATTTTAAAAGTTAGAAACTTCAGTTATTCATCAAAATACAATTCTTCTATAAAATCATAAATACTCTATGTAGTTCAATGATTTGCATATTTTATTAAACCAAACTTTATAAGACCTGAACCCGAAAAATTCAAATCCATAACTATTGGTATATCCTGTTAATACACATAAACCGAGATATTTTATGTTTAACATGTAATTAATAACAAATATATTTATAGTACATACTTTTGGCTTTTTGTAACTCGCAGTTTCCAACACCCGCAGAGAAATGAGGTCCTCACTACCCTTGTTTTCAATACAAACATAGAATAGTAATCTCACAACATACCTGAACAACATAATTTCCATATTGATCTTGCGCCAGCATGATAATAGATTTCAAGATTTCTTCCATCACTATGCTTTGTGTTTTAGGGTTGTGACAGTGCTCCAAGACTCTCTGTTAAACGAAATATTTCAAGAAATATGAATTGCCATTTATCAAATAGTTTAAATCATGCTCCTGAATATTAAAAAATAAGATCTTTTACCTGTATGACACGACAACCATAAGGATGTGTCGACAATGTTACAACTTGATCATAAAATGTAGAGATAATAAAATGAATAGCATCTTCAGGTACACATTCAATACACTTTTGAATAACATGATTCCCATTTTGATCACGTACACAACGCATTACATGACCATCAAGCTCTGCAACCATCTTTGTTTGTTGGTCAAGGTCAACAACTTCGATAGCCTAGATGAAAACAAGTCGAATGGAAATTGTTCAAATAAAAAGCAATTCGAAAACATACTAATATAGTTAACTATGTTAAGTCATTTATTCAATAAATATAAAATGCATAATCCGAAAAGCCTTTAGAAAGAAACTTTTCACAAATACTAATAAAAGAAGATTAAAAGAAAGCGCGTAAAATAAATAATAAAAGAATACATAATCTCTCAATTACATTTAAAATGTAAATTCAAAGTCTCAAACAACACAAGCTATGGTTGGCAAGAACATGTAATTAGCGATTGAAATTGAAACCAAATTATGTGTAGATTTCAATGGCCTTAAATAGATCAAAAGTTTGTAACCTTACGATGCAAGAATGTGGGACTAGAAATGAGCTTAAACCACCCTTTTTGGTTGCACAATACATTACTAGGAGGTCACCGAAAAATACACAAACTTACTATTATTATAATATAATATATTAATTCAATATACATAAATTCAAATAATGATAACACCTTAAAAGCAATCCAGAATTAATGCTCAATTTAATGATATATTGGTAATTTCTACCATCTACTACAATTCTCTAACTTCATTCTTTAACTACAATTCAAATAATGATACCTCTCTACCCCCGAGTAGAGGTATGACCGTCTACATCTTACCTCTCCCACGCCATGCCCTGGCTGCATTTGGGTGGTGTTCTGTTTTATCTCAAACAGGACAAATAAATTTTTTTGTTAAAAAGGGAACAGATCAAATGGTTAAAACAAGTTGAAAGTCGTGCAGAGTCAACTTTAATTGCATAAAACCTCCTAAATCATTTTATTCGGAGATTTACATGATTTTAGTAATCATAAACAAAGCATTCATTGTTTATAAAACAAAAACTAATAATGGACAGAGGTGCTGGTGAGTCAACCCGACCAGGTACAACTCATACAAAATAATGAACCATTTTGACCCATTACCCAAACCAAACCACCAAGGTTTTAGTTGGTTAACGGATGCCAATTTCATAAAAGAAAGTGTTCAAATTACCTTTTGGATAACCCGACAACCATACATCTGAAGACTAAGTGTTAGAACATGCCCAGTGAGCTGGTCAGCCAGTTCTCTTATTTGAGCTGCATTTCCATGTTCAAAAAACTACATGCATTGAAAAGAAAAGCGAATAATGTTAAGATCTAATTATTCCACAAGGTTATATTCAAACAAATATGGATAACTTACCTTCTGGATGACATAATTACCGAATACATCAGTCATCAGTGTGAAAGCTTGAGGCATAATTTCATTGAATACCATGTCTTTCTCTTCAATTGTAGCCGTTTCAAGCTTCTGTTGAATAAAACGACTTCCATATTGATCCGCACTGCTCAGAAAACATTTTGAGTGCATTTAGCAAATACAGTATTAAGCATATTTCAAAGCTTGGAAGCCACTACAAACCTGACACATGCTTTCGAAACAGCAGTTATAGTTTTTTTAATAAAGAAGGTTTTCTTTACAACTTTTAACCATATATAGGTTGAGCAAAATGCATTAATAGGGTGTTTGGAGGTGCATTAAGAAAGAGAGTATGTGATATCGAATATCTAGAATCACATAAGCGATTAAGCGGTTGTAATAAAATGGCTGGTGCTAATTAAAGTTGTAATAACTATATAATCACATGTTTGAATGTTTGGAAAATTATGATTATGTGATAAATTTACAGATAAAGTTACCAAAAATGACATCTTTCTGGAAAAAAAAGTAGGGACTTGTGAAATGAAAATAATAGTCTCTCAGATTAGGAAGAAGGGTACATAAGCAATTTTATTTTACCCTTAGATACTCAGTTTCGTCACAGGTAGTATGAAACTGCTTATTTGACCCTAAAATTCAAATAACCAACTAGTAGAGCTGATTATTGTGGCTCCAAGTCAAAATGTAATATATGTTCCATAAATGCAAATCAAACACCCCGTAGCTAAGGCTCAAATCATATTGTAAAAAACTTCCTTGAGATGAATGTTATAGAAGCAAATCATTCATGTTAAAAATCAAAAGGAAATAAGATAAACCTGAATTCCACAACATGCCCCACAATTTCTGAGAGCTCAAAACACTTGGTTTTATTGCTCTTGAACTCATCTAGCAAAGAGGATGCAAAACTTTCACCTCCAACTAAGTTACGTATCCCAGAAGCAAAGCGCAAGCTCCGGTCTCCATGTCGGACCGGACTACCAGATCCAATAGCAGAGTTAGGCAGAAGAGGACTGCCCAACGGGCTTCCGGGATACGACATGCCAAGCCCATAACCAGAGTTCCCATAGTAACCATGGTTATGACCATACTGTGACTTTTGAGGAGATAGCAGGCCTGCCAGGTAAGCTTTCTGAAGTGCTATTAATTCCCGGTCAATTGTTGCATCATTCAAAGCTGACACGTATTCACTTGATCTCAAGTTTTGGAGATACAATGGGTCCATAAGTGGCACCTGAAGAGAAGTCGGGCTGTGATTTCCAGCTCTAGTAGATCCTAAGGAAAACCCACCTCCCATTCCTCTAGAATCCATGGCGGGGACACCCATTGCTGCCGCCACAGCGGCATTGTCAAGTAAAGACGGCAAATTTACACCACCAACATGGTTTGCCATCATGGGTGGCGATGTAGGATTCATCATATAACCACCACCACCACCACCTAGACCATAAAAAGGTGAGCTTGGACTATCAAGATTGTGGTATTGAGAAGGAGAACCTCCCGAACCGTTAGTAGATTGTTTAATGTACGAATTCACAGGCGATCCGTGACCATTGATGGGCCCTCCACCTTTGCCTATATATTGATACGACCCTTTGGCCAATTGGGAAGCGTTTTGAACACGTGCCTGTAAATGGTTCTCTTCATCCACCAACCCACTGGTGGATATCGTCATTCCAGAAAAACCGGTCACAATATCTGAAGGCCCATTAATCCTCCCTCCACCAACCACCCGCGGGCTAGCAGATCGAGCCATGAGCTGAGGGTCAGGGGTGCTGCTTCTAGACAGAGATGCACCAAGAGCCGAAGCATATGTATGTGAAGCAGATGATATCCCCTGAAGATGCCCAAAATGTGAATCAGAAAGTTCAAGATTTTCATCAAATGTGTTACGGCTGGCTGGACGAGATGGATGCCTTGAACCAGAGGCGGCCTGACTTATATCATCCTGCATCCAATATCATTTGTAAGAAACTGTTGTATTATGGTTTCGGGAGATTAATCGAGGGGTAGGAGTTTGATGTCAAACAAAATATACAAAATTTCCAGCATTTAAATTCTTATTTGATGAAATCATGAGTAACACTACGAGCCACAGCTTCAAACTCAAAGATACAAAGTTGAAGGTGTTTTAATCTAATACACAAATAAATTGTTACATCCAAAGATGACAACTTTTATACCAAATTCAAGTAATTTTTAATGAGTGAAAATTTTGACCTGAATGATCTCTGCAATGCTCTTTCGCCTACTCCCCAACCCAAAACCTGGCAACCCAATAAGCCCGTTGCCGCCCCACTCCGCCGTGTTGCCACCGCCCTGAATATTCTCCGATTTGTTTCCATTATACCCCAATTGACTGGCAAACAGTGACCTATTGTTTTCGTTATCTTTATTCACCTTCCTCATATCCCCAATAGCGGAACTCCCACTTCCGCCGCCACTCAACCGCTGTGAAAACCGCCAATCCTCCTTCGACAAAAGAGGCGGCGGAAGTCTAGGGTTCAGATTCACATTTGCATAGTAATACGAAAGGTAGGCTGGATCAGACCTCAATTCTTCCTCCGAAATGCTCCCAAACTCCGCCGATAAACCATTACCACCAACGTCAAACAATCCGGCAACCGCATTCAACGATCCTTCCACCGTCGGTGGCGCTGACCCACTACGGTACATATTAAGCTCCATCTCACGATCACTGCTACTCATGATGTTAGTACCACCAGAAATTTCTTGTTTCCGTTTCTCCCTCATCAACAATCCTAACTCCTCGTTGTTCGAAACCAACGATCGCATTCCAATATCGGACATCATCTTCGAATAACTATCAGTCATCATCGCATTCGCATTAAAAAAAAATCAAAACTTTTTCACCTTCGAATTCAATCTTTACAAGTTTTGAGCTTCAAATTAACTTAATCTCATGATAATCAACTGGGATAAAACAAATTCTATGGTAAAAACTAAAACCATATCCTTTTCTTCTCAATTAAACTGTGTGTGTGAATTTTCTCGAAAGATTTTAGGGATCGTTAATCTGAAAACGAAAAATCTGTGCAATCGATCGATGATAAATATTTAAATTTTGCCATTTTCAGTGCTGGGGGATTTGATTGAGGAAGGGTTTGTAGGAAGAGTATAGTGAAGAGAGTAGGGGGAGTGATAAGCACGAGCATGGAGTGATTTGGACCGTCGGATTGAAGTAGCTGACGGCATAGATCGGATTTTGTTGCGCGATTTGTTCTTACAATGGGAACCTAGGGTTTTGTTTTGAAGGATCTTTTATTAGTAAATACTTTAACTTATCCACTCATAATAATAATAATAATAATAATAATAATAATAATATTATTATTATTAATATTATTATTATTATTATTATGTTTTGTATTCTTTTTCTTCATAATATAATAACTATAACATATAAGTTACTGTATAGTTTTAAAATGTTTGTATTTTACTAAAGTGACAAACAATATTACCATTAATTTTGTTATATATCAGCTGAATTAAGGTAAAATTTTTTTAATTTAAAATGGTATTAAGATTGCGTTTGAATTTTATTTACAGCTTTTGATCTTTATAAACGCTAAAAGGTGTTTTATATTGCAATTTGAAAATATTATTATATGTTTTTCTTCTGAACACATGATTTTAGAAATAAAAATCCACTACTTAATATATAAAACATTTTTTAAATATTTTTTTAAAAACATGAAGCAAGCGTATACATGTTCTTAATCATAAAATGTTTTTAACTCATGTTACTCTTTATTAATTTGTATAAAAAGTTATCTACAACTAATTATAACACTTTTTACGGCATTCCAAATTTAGCAAGTGCAAATGATAGACAATAATTTATTTTTATTTTTATTTTTTTGACATATTTATTTAAGTTTATTGTTATGGTTTTAACTTTTAAACTTGACCACAAGCTTCTACAGTACAATGTTGTGCCGTGACCTCCATGTCTCCCTCAAACAACACAAATTATTTACAGCGGACAAAACATATTAAAGAGCTGGTAATAATAACTATTCATTTATTTATTTATATATGCCTTCAAAAGATGCATATGACTTTTACGCACCTCATAAATTCTAAATGAATTTACATAAATTAAAATAAATCGCAACAGAAAATTAATTAATGCATACTAATAAAGTTTATAGGTCAAATTAGAATATTGATTAAATTTTGTACACCGTATATATCTATGATACTCGGATGTAATATAATTATTCAAGGGTTTTTTAGGCTGGTTTTTTTTATTAAATAAATTAGAAAGAAAATTATTTACACGGCAATTAAAATAAAAATTGTTAACATGGTATTCACTCAAAAGCGATTATCAAACTTGTTAGATGGTTTTATTTAGCTATAATCAAATAGCAATTTAGTGATATTGCCGGTAATTAAGTGCCAAAAATCAAACCTAAAGGATAGATTTTGAAACTGATAACTTATTCCAAAAATCCAACTTGAAAATAATCATATAAATATAAAATTGAACTTGTAATAACATAATTGAAATTTTGAGTTGAGCTTTAAAATAAGTTATTTTTACAAGCACGTATAAACCTACTCCTACATTTACCGTTTTTGTTTATAGCGAGACAAGAACTTGTAACTATAAAAATCACATTTCTAACACTTTGGTACTGCTAGCCTACAAGTCATTTGGGGTTAAAAATAATTTAATGTTTTCAATATAAAGAGTCCACATATAATATATAATACCAAAGCAATCGTTTATTGGAAAATCATAGGAAAAATGATGTGTGTTGCTGCATCATCTAAGTTAGGTGTTGTCACGCTCATATACCTGTTTAATGAAAGGTAATTTTGTCATTTAAATATTTGCTCATTAAAGAGGTATGTGAGTGTGGCAGCACTTAACTTTTGTGTTGCTAACAGCGTATATTCTTTGCCCAAAATGATATGGATGAATATATAAGGCAATAGGCTAAAATGAAAGGGTTAAGTATTGGCCTTGACGAACCGAAGAAGGACATTTGCCGCTTTGGAGATTGAATGTGGAGAGGTCGTGTTTGTTGTGACTCATGAGGATAAAAGAACTTTTATTTAGTTATTTGATAACATAGACAATGTATCAATTTTAGTGTACCTGTTAATTATTCATAACATTAGACTGCGTTCAAGTTTCTTACTTATAAATAAGGGAGACCACTAACAAGTAAGAAATGTCTTTTCTCACTTATTGTCCTCCTAAGATGTCTAACACCTTCTCCTCTAAGAAAGATTTTTCTATTCCTAAGGAGACTTCACACTCTGAAATGAAGATCACCATCTCCATAGACCATAACCAATCACTGAATCAATGTCAAAGTCAGTCGAGCCGGCCATAGATACTCGATCCTAGCTAGCCTTGGGTTAGCCATTGAGATGTGAGACAAACCATCCTACTCAATCATGTATAGTTCTAACGAGAAGAAGATAAACCGTGATATATTCATGTTCTTAAAAGAAAAGTAATGGTTTTCTGCCTACTAATACGAAACTCATGCCAATCATCCGGAAGACAAAATTGACGCACGTAGAAACTAGCATGTTTGAAAATATTTGCATTATTTGTCAACCAGTCTATTTGTTTTAGACAAAAAACAACTTAATCCTAATCAATTAAGAAGCAATTTTATTTATGTTTGACATGGTTGTAGACGGAGTTGGTAACGCTCAGAACGTTGAGGCAAGCGCCATGAATTCGAATCCTGCTTGGATAGTTGATGCAAGCGCCATTTTAATCTTTTTATTGGTTACATGTTTTTTCTTTTTTCTTTTCTTTTCCATTTTACTTGTTTTATTAATTAGATAAATAAATTAGAATACCAAAAGGCCTTATAGTTTTAACGGTATTTAAGGATGATTAAGGTGTTTCTTTCTCTATAAGATTAAAGGTTCAAGTCACGTCATGTACGTAGGATCTAAATTAAGTGGGTGTGTTTTTCTATGCTAAATAGCTTGGTTTAGTTTGTTTTTCTTCTTTACAACATAGAGAAAAATTCATAAAACAATAACCAAGCTTGAAAACTGTTCTACCAAGGTTACTCACTCTTTTAATTCACATTATGAAACTTCCTAAGTAACCTTGGTGAAACTGTTTTGCTACTATTGCGTGAAAATTTTCCAACAAAAGGCCTTTGGTTTTAACGGTATCTAAGGATGATTAAGGTGTTTCTTTCTCTATAAAAATTAAGGGTTCAAGTCACGTCATGTACACAGGATCTAGATTAAGTGGGTGTGTTTTTTATGCTAAATAGCTTGGTTTAGTTTGTTTTTCTTCTTTATAAAATATGAAAATATTCACAGAATAATAAACAAGTTTGAAAATTGTTTCATCAAGGTTTCTCACCCTTTTATTTCACATTATACAATTTTCCATAAGTAACCTTTGTGAAACTGCTTTGTTACTATTGTGTGAAGATTTCCATACAACATACCAAGAAAAAAGATTTCAATCCAAATGATCATTCCTCCCAGCCTAGCCTATTATTACAGTTGTTTTTGTATAACCAATCTTTTGTGCGGACCATTTGGATGTGAACCAATCCTTCCATGAGGACCGATCTATAGACAATTTTCAGCTAGCATGACAGCTCGTAAAGGGAGTGAGGATCGAATCCCTAACCTATTACTCCAAAAGTTACGAATTTCAGCCAAAACCCAATTCAAATTTGTAACACAAATTGATCCTAACTTACTAGTTTTTCCATTTATATTCACAACATAGAAGATGACTTATTAAATGACTTCATTTCCGATATGTATAGATGAGTGTGAATTAGAGGCTTATTGTTAGAAATCAATAGAAGGAGAAGTACAAACGTAATGGAAGGAGTAACCAACGGACAATTGCGTTTGTAGTTGATAGGGAAAGAGAATGGAAGAGGAAGAGAGAGATGTATTAGTTATGGTGTGTTAATGGAAAGAGTAATAGTAGGCCAAGGTAGTTTTGTTGCGAAAGATGATAGTGTGTTTATCACTGGAAAGATGATGAGAAGGGAGACGGTAGTGTTTTTATAAATATTTGATAAAATTTTATTTAAATATAATAGTTAAATATTAACCTAAAATATATAACATGTTCATGCATTAAACACTTGCATCTAAATGTAACAAAATAAATGTGTATTATATAAAATCGTAGACTTTCAACTATGATACGTACTATAACAATTAGTTTATAATAATTAAACATATTTTCATATATTTTCCCCCTTAATATTTTTTTTATTGATATGCACCTACCTAACGGTTATGATATATTTTTAATTTTAATTTAAATAATCCTTTGTATCAAATCAAGGATTTTTGGTATATCAATTACACATACATGTTACAATTTTTTTCTTACCTACATTTACAAAAGTTCATAATTTCCTACCGGCTTTCCACATAATGACACGTTTCCGAGGATCAAACATTATATTATAATTTATATAATTTAATTATAATGATAATAATAATATAATATACGGTATGAATTATTTTTATTAAAATACAAAACTACCATACAAGGTCATAATTAAGCTAGAAAATGTGTCAGCACCTTTTTAATAATTCATTTTTTGTTAATTCATATTATTCCTTTGTTTCTTTGCTTTTATTTTCTCTTGGATGCGAATTGCGAATCTACGTGTATGCCTCGTGATACAACACGCATGAATTAAGAAAAACATAATGTGACATCAAAAAATAATTCACATTAATTTTATTCGTCCAGATGTTAGAATACGTTTATAAGGACGCCCGTATGGTCCTTCGGGCCTTCTTCGGCTCACCATTGGGCGTGTCGGGTTCACCTACAACACCCATACACCCCTTAATCTTTGGCCGATCGGTTGAGCAATTCAGTTTCCGAAACCCGGCCCTCTCTTTCTTCTTCTCCCTTCTCTCTCTCTCTCTTATATATATATAGGTAAAAGTTCAAACGAAAACTGTTTTTAACGTCATTAATGACTCATTAATAGTGGTATTTTGGTAATTTATATATTTACCCAACCGTGAATTGCGTCCGGATGAGCCGTCATTAATTTGTGAGGCTTGATTTTCCCGAAATAACCCTCATTAATGAAGCATTAATGAGCCGCCAAAAAATCTTAGCCATTGATTAAGTTTAATCAAAGACTAAGATTGGTTCTCGCAGTTCTCGTTTGAACCCTCCCCTACGTATATATATAAGTGGGATAAGATTGAGTTAGGCTATACCAGGTATTGAGATAAGATAGATAAATAAGAAAAAAAGTGATGTAACGCTTATGTGGCATATTGGGGTAAGAGAGAGTATGAGGTGCCATACTCATAGTCTAAGAGGTAATGCTAAGTAAAGATAACTAATTACTTGATTTTTAGAGAAGTGTATTAACTTAATCGTATCAAAAAAAATTAGCCTTAATATGTACTAGCATTGATGCATGTACGACAACAACATGCAGATCGAGTTTCAACTCAGTTATGACATGTATTAGAATCAAAAAGTATATGATAACTATTTGAAGGTGAGTGTTTGGAATATTTTACAAGTACATAATTTTAACGCCCTGTTTGTTTTATTAATAAAAGATTTATATTTATAAGAATTATTATTATATTTAATTTCATTTAAGGTTTTGGTGCTTCAAGCATAACTAGAAAGAATGAGAATGGCTCAAGTGTCTGTATAACCTAATGGAAACCCTAATTCTCCTCATTAGTGATTGTGGGGAGTTAAGGACGAATAACACAAAGGAGAAAAAGTAAAAGGTCAAAATTTAGCAAGGAAGGAAAATGAGGATTCATTAACCAAGTATGAAGGGTGTCATTCAAGGTTTAAGGTATGTAGTTCAAGCCCTAATTGTATTATAATAATTTTGATAGTTGACCGAGTTAGGGTCATTGTTTGACCAAAGGTTTTGATGCACACACATTTGGTTAGGGTTGGTGATCGAATGCCAAGCTTCATTTTCTTGGTATCAAAGTTAATTAAAGGTTATGGTAAGAATCTAATGCTTGATTATGAACTTCGAATGTGAACCCATGGGTGTGTATGTGTGTTCATGCAATGGAAACCCTACTGATAAGTGTGTGTGATGATAAACAGTGAGTTAGGGTGGCTTGAAACTTAAAGAGGGTTCTTAGGTTAGTGTGGAACCAAACTTGGTGTGTGAATGGGAGCTCGCCAACTTTGAGTTAACGAGGTATGAGCTCGCCAAACTTGGTGGACGTGTGTGCTTGGCTCGCTAAGTAAGTTAGCGAAGAGGGTGTGTTCGCCAAGAAAAATCGATGTAGATGGAGTCTTTGCAAAGTGGAAGTTGACGTGGTTCAGTCTTGCGCAAAGTTGGGATGGCGATGGTTAGGTCCTCACAAAGTTTAGAGTTAGAAGGTTAGCAGCTTTTCTAGTCCTTATTCAGTTATAACCTTTTGTGGGTTGATCAATTATTAGTGTTAGCCAGTTTTAGTACCTCATTTTCCATTTTTTCAGACTCAATCAGGTAATTTTTATTATCTTTTATATTATGTTATTTGTTCATGTGTGTAACGTACACAAGCTATATGTTTGAAAACCATCCATGGTGTCAAAACTTGGATGGTAGTTGCATGGGGCAACATCAATTCGGATCCAACGCCAGAAGCCAAGGCTAGTTTGGTTGTTGTGGGGGACAACATCAATTCAAGACATGTTGCGTCCTTGCGAGGAACGGAGGTCTTACATGTGCACCTATGACTATGTGTGACATAATGTATTGGTAATATGTGCTCATTAAATTTTTGCTTACTATGTTGTTGTTTACATTTTTCAGATAATTCGAGTACAGACAAGAAAAATGGTCAGGACTGATTGTCTACAACTTCTGCATCATGTTTTAATTGATTTATGAATTTGAGGATGTTTTGAAACGAGTCACAACTCCTACTATCTGGATGGCTTTAATTTGAAATGGATAGTTGCTTTATCATTTATATGGTTTTGAAAATAGGTGTTACAATAAGAAATATATATTGGGATATAAAAATAATCAACGTAAAATAGATTAAAAATATATGATAAACATTTAAGACATAAACATAATAAACCACGAAATAATTGGGAGTTTTTTTTGTAAAAGATAACTTTAAAATACCTATTAAATTTAACATTTTAATTATAATTTTTAACGGATTGGTGTGTACTGAGTTGGGTCAACACAAAGCTAACAATTTTATTAAACAGGTTGATCACGTCAATCTGTTTGTAACAGTAAACCCGTTTATTCTCAACCCAAAACGTTTTATTTTATCTTGGGTTCACTTTGTTTATTGTTACGTCATAAATTGTCGTCCTTAATTTATTTATTTTACAAAAGTAATTTTACTGCTTTTTTTTATATTTAAGATCTTAATTATACCTTCTTTACGAGATACGCATATGTGTATTAGTTTATGCAAAGATACTTGTATATTTGTCATACAAGGTCTTTGCTTCACATACTTTTTTTTAAAAGTTGTTATGTAGATATATATATAAAATATAGGCGAAAAATGCAAAGTATGGTGTACCTAAGCTTGCCATACACCTCACCATAAAATTAAGACCGGGTATTTGTGTCAAATATAAATGTCATGCACAAACGTGGAGGTCACCTCAAAATATATTCAATTTAAATTAAATACCTCCATCTTGTACAAAACTTAATTTCTGCTTCTTGTATTCTTTCTTGACAAGTAACCTACATATATCTTACGTGAGTCAGGATTAAGGAAGAATAAATATATTTTCTGAGTGTTACAAAAATATGATCTATTTATTAGATGTATTAAAAAAAACTAGATGCATATATTATATTTACCATTTTTTGCATATGTTTTTTATATAATTTAAAATTTTATTGTTTTTATGTTATTCTAAATTAAAAATGAAGGTAATCTTGTCAAATTTCTTAATTTTTGCAAGTGTACTTCGTGTACTGTCTGAAAAGAGTGTTCTTCCCGTAACCAGGGTTGTAAATGAACCGAACGAACACGAACGAGGGTTTGTAAATATTATACAAACCCAACATTATTAGATATAAACAAATACTAACTACGTATATATGTATGTGTGTGGGAGTGAGAGAGAGAGTATGTATATGTATGTAGGGGTGTGTTCGGTTCTGGAACCGGACCGGAACCGAAATAACCGATAACCGAAATTGGTAAAATCTAGAACCGAAAACCGAACCGATATAAGGGAACCGGTTCCGGTTCCGGTTATTAACCGGTTATTTCGGGTATAGAACCGGATAAGACCGAAAATTTACTTTGGAACCGGTTTCAA
>JAUEJL010056236.1:0-19548 GCA_032274825.1 Drosophyllum lusitanicum | reverse complement strand
CTTGCCTATTTGTGTTGTAGTCAGAATTTTGGTGATTCCAATTTATAAATATAAAACCTGATCTGATTCACGCACATGCAGTTGTCCCTGATAATTGCTAAAATGACTCCCCGAACATATTATTCACATACCACAAATATATAAAGAAGTACAAAGGGGCCTTCCGGCCAAGATACAAAAGAGGACTATCCTACAAGATAAGGCTAGGCCCATACAATATAATAAATACAATATATACTACATTAACAGCCCCCCTCAGTGTGATCGAGTGCCGAAGGCCGAACATTCAAACTGGATCTAAAGTCCACGAACAAAGAGGACGGAATCCCTTTAGTAAAGATGTCAGCGTATTGGGAGCGAGAGAGCACGTGTAGAACTCTAATGTGACCTAGTGCGACCAAATCACGAACAAAGTGAATATCTATCTCGATGTGCTTGGTGCGTTGATGTTGGGCGGGGTTGGAAGACATGTATACAGCACTGACGTTGTCACAATAGACAATCGTTGCTTTGGGTGGTGGAGAGTATAGTTCACGGAGTAGGTTACGAATCCAACATGTTTCTGCGACCGCATTAGTGACCCCTCTATATTCAGCCTCGGCACTGGAACGGTATATGACATGCTGCCGTTTAGAGGACCATGAGACGAGGTTGTCCCCTAAAAAACACAATATCCAGACATGGAACGTCGAGTTGTGGGACAACCTGCCCAATCTGCATCCGAGTAAGTGATAAGAGAAGATCCCTGGGACGCATGAAACTGTAACCATGGTCAAGTGTTCCTCGTATATATCGAAGAATACGTTTCAGTGCATTAAAGTGAGGTTCTCGAGGATCGTGCATATACAAACATATCTGTTGCACAGCATAGGAGATATCTGGCCGTGTGAATGTTAAATATTGAAGTGCACCTACCAAGCTCCGATATAAAGTGGGATCTGTCACCGGTTTACCCGACGCATCTAGTTTAGACTCGGTATCAGTCGGCGTTCTGCACGGATTGTTGGTCGACATATTAGCATGTGCAAGGATATCTACAACATATTTCTTTTGTGAGAGAAATAGACCGTTGGTAGTGCGGGTAGCGGAGATGCCCAAAAAATAATTAATAGAGCCAAGATCGGTCATGGCAAATTCAGCAGCAAGCATTTGAATGATGGATCGTAGGACGGTTCCAGATGAGGCCGTTAAGATAATGTCATCAACGTAAAGGAGAAGGTATGCCATGTCAGAGCCTACACTATATATAAATAGAGAAGAATCTGTATAGCTTCATGCAAACCCCTTCTTACAAATAAAATCAGTAAAGCATTGGTACCATGCACGTAGGGCCTGCTTAAGACCATATAGAGATCGCGGAAGAAGACAAACATGATTAGGATACTTAGGATCTCGATACCCTGGCGGTTGATGCATATAAACAGTCTCCTGCAGATTACCATGAAGAAATGCATTCTTAACGTCTAACTGATGAATAGGCCAGTGTCGAGAAACAACAAGGCTAAGAACAGTTCTAATGGTAGCCGGCTTAACCACCGGACTGAATGTCTCTTCACAGTCAATACCCAACTGTTGGCTTTTGCCATTAGCCACTAACCGAGCCTTATATCTGGCTAAAGTTCCATCTGCATTAAATTTCTGTTTGAACAACAACATAGGTCTGACAATATTAACCCCTGGAGGACGCTGTACAAGTTTCCAAGTACCATTAGCGCATGGTATTCCTCGTTCATAGCTGCTTGCCAATTGGGATCTTGTAGTGCCTGCCAAAAAGACCGGGGAACAGGGGATATGGATGAGGCATGAAAATTCTGGCGGTTGATGGGTTTGACAATGCCATGTTTGGCACGTGTCATCATTGGGTGAGTGGAAGACGGTGGTAGAGGTGTATCCGAAGGAGGGATAGATGAGTCTGTGGAGGAGGGGACATGAGGGGGTGTATCCGAAGGAGGTGTTTGAGAGAGACGTGTGATAGGGTAGACGTCAGACTGTACATCTAGAAAGTCATATGAAGTAGTGGACGGAGTAAACGACCCAAACGGAAAGATGGTTTCATCAAAGACCACATGACGGGAGGTGATGATTTTGCTAGTTGAAAGATCAAGACATCGATACCCCCTGTGAGAGGTCGGATATCCGAGAAAAATGCAAGGAGTGGAACGGGGGGTAGGGGTGTAATCGAGCCGAGCGCCAAGCTCGAGCTCAACTCGGTTCCAAAGCTCGAGGCTCGAAACTCGACTCGAGCTCGGTCGAGCTTTAATTTTCAAGCTCGAGCTCTAGCTCGAGTAAGTAATCGACACTCTCGAGCTCGACTCGGCTCGACTCGACTAAAATAAATTTAATAAAATTTTGTAGCAACAAATGTTAAAATACATTCCGGAATTCAAATTTCACATTTTCCAACAACAATTAACAACTAGTTACTAAGGATATAAAAGTAAATGGTGTATATGTAAAAGGGTAAAATGGTAATTTAGTACAAACTCGATTAGGCTCGCGAGCTTGACGAACTGAGTATTTCAGAGCTCGAACTCGGCTCGACACCCTACTCGAGTAGCTCGAGCTCGAGTCAATTTCAGTTATTTTTCGAATCGGTCTCGAATAGCTCGCGAGTTATGTCGTCTCGATTACATCCTTCCCCTCTACTCGATATCTTCTACTGGCGGCACAAATATCTTTCCAGTAACCCTGTGTCTTGTTCATTTTATCCCGATAACCACTCCACCACCAACTGAAATTGGAAACATCCACCACTCGCCGGTCAAAATCCGACCGATATGGCGATTTCCTCCGCCGCCGCCTCCACCACAACGGCTCTCACCTTACACTACACACCATCAAATCCAAATCCAAGAACCTTATCCTTTTCTTCTTCCAATTCATCTTTCTTCACAAATACCTTCAAACCCTTGACCCTCGCTCATGGCCATGGAAACAGATCTGCTATGCACAACTCCAGGAAAAGAGCTTTTTCTTGTAATTGCTTGTTCGGACTTGGTGTGCCGGAGCTAGTGGTTATTGCCGGCGTCGTCGCCCTTGTTTTCGGTCCCAAAAAGCTGCCGGAGGTTGGTCGCAGTATCGGCAAAACCGTCAAAAGCTTTCAACAGGTTGCTAGATTTGTTTTGGTTTATTGCTTGTTTAACCTTCAATTTCTTTATCATTTTGTCATCCACCAATCTCTAGAATTTGACCTCAAACTGTTCCTGTTTGTGTCATTTTAATTTCAGGAATTTTGTAACTTCCAAATGCCATGAATAAGTTATGATCAGTGAATTCCTACATAAATCTAAAAGATAGTCTCTTAAGTTAGAATCTAGCCATTGCCATGACTAGTTTAGCTGGATGCCCCATTGCTATTAAGGTTCACATTGCTTACTTCATGACTCAAATTCAATCATTCAGTTTAAAATTTGGATTTATGGACTTTGTCAACATGTTTTCACTATAAATAGCACAGATAATCTTGGTCCTCCTAGTCTTAGTCAAATGATTTTGTAAGAAGTGTTTTCCAACTATTTTGTGTAAAAGATCATGAATTTGAGTAACAAGAATGAAACTGCGGACAAACAATTCTAATCTCAATCCTCGCTAAGCATTACAGACGTCGGGGCTTTTGGTAGGTTAATTGGTCATTCTTAGTTTCAAGATTAAAAGACATCATTTTTTTATTAATTTAAATATTATGTCAATAGATATTGATTATGAAATGGTTGGTTAGTAGCTACTTATAATGTATGTATTATCTACTATAGTAGTGTAACTCACTTTTATGAAGCAACCCTTTGAACTACACCTATTATGCTGCAGGTCTTTAGACTATCTACTTTTAGGTAGAGGTACGATTGTCTATATCTTACCTTAACCATACGCGCTCAAGTGGGATTGGGTGTGGTTGTTACTACTTAGTAGCTATTATAGTTTTTGTTTGAATGACTGTCCTAGGTGTTGCCTTGAGAATGTGTCTTGGACTGTTTATATTCACTTGGAAGGAGATATTAGCAGCTACTATAAGTTTGACTCTTTTGTCATCATCAATTCAGTCTAAAGTGCATAAAGTTTGTGAAGTCAAGTTCTTATGATATGTTTATGCAAAATTACCATTTGTTCCCCCCATGACTTTTTCTCTAGAAGGTTTAAAGGCTAGCTTTTGTCTGTTAAAAAGATTTTGTTTGTATACTTATTTATATGATGCATACAGGAAGCACCTGTGTAGCATTTTGAGTTCTAATATGATTACATATGAGCAGGCAGCTAAAGAATTTGAAACAGAGTTGAAAAAGGAACCCGAGTCACTAGGAGATTCTTCCGATGTAACTGCTGTGAATGAACAGGAACCCGATGACTTAAAAGTGCCGAGCTCAAAGGAGACTTCACAGAGAGATTTATGAGTGTGATTTTGTTTATGTAAGTTTGCCATTGTTGTAACTCGTTTTACGACATGTTTGATAGTTAAAAAGCGCATCAATTTCCACTTAACGAATTCGATTTCGATTCATGGTGTTTTGATATGATGTATGAGAAGAAGTTTTGATCGAGTTCGTTAGGTTATGTATTAATTATTATATAGCTGGCGAGATCAGTTACTAGTCATTTGAAGTGTTAGCTTGAAAATGTCAAAATCGACAAGCCACAAAATTCAATGGGTCGTAAGTTTCTTACGTTAAATTGGTGAAACGATGAATTTGACGTCGACATCTTTAAACACATACAATTTATACCAGCAAGAAACGATCCATCCTTTTGGTCACATGAATGTATGGGAATATTCGAGGATTAAACAAAATGGAATGACATCCCTGGACCGGAAGAAGCCCAAAGCTTCAGAGTCCGAATCTAAGACTCCTCAACCGAAGGAATGGCAACGGGGCGGGTTTTGGTCGCCCCGTCCCCGAACCCGAAATGAAAACCCATCCCCATCCCCGCCCCGTTCCCCATCGGGGATTGTTTCGGGGCGCCCCGTCGGGGCGTCTATCGAACCCGACCCGACCCGACTAAAAAATATGTTAGTGAAGTAAGAAACTACACAAAAAACTTAATAAGAACCTGAGATGATCATTTTATAAATAAGAACGTAAGTATCATCATTAACTTGAATAAAAAACTTAACTAAAGTAGAACTTAAAAGAAGTTAGGGGATCAAAATTCAAAATTTAACAAAAAACTTCATCACTTTAGAAACTTCTCCATTAATAGATATACAATCGTTCTCTTTGTATATTCATACACATTATTATATACATAAATATATAAAACATATATGTATATAAATATAAAAAATATATATAAACATATATCGGGGCAGGACGGGGAGGCCCCGAACCCGAAAAATCCCCGAACCCAACCCTAACCCGAAAATAAAATCCCCGACTCGACCCTGAAACTAGTTGGGTTTGGTTTTTCCCGTCGGGTTCGGGTTGTTTTGTCATCCCTACTGCGCGTTGCGTTGGGTGATATTCAAATAATTAGGTTCTTAGTAATCTATTTTAGATTTAATATATACATAATCTATTGTAGATAAGATGGTTTATAGAGTAAGGAGATAACTTGGAAGTGAGATTCAAAACTTCAAATAATATGTGTTATTTTAACTTACTCGTGCAGAAAGAACATAACAGGGGAAATAAAAAGACCATAACAAATGACTTAGAGTAGAAGAATACTAGAATTTGTTTCTTTTAAAAACGAAACTGATAAAAGAAACGGATTTAGAGTTTGGGAATGTTGAGATCAAACATGATTTATAAACGCTCGGGGTGAAACTAACAGTAAACGTTTTAATACTCTTTTTTGTATGAAGCTATGTTTTTTATGTACATAAGCATGTCATTTTGCTTTTTACATACATTCTACTGGTTTATTTTAAACAAATGACTCCTCTCTCAAGTAGCAATCGAATTAGATATGGCATTAGAATCAATTTAGCATATCATGTTAAACTTATTACAATCACTTTTGTAAGTTCAAGTATTATAACCTATGGGTATAATATAAATATAACTTTAGCACATGAATATGAAAATTTCCCTCTATCAATGATTTAAAAAAATACAAAGTCGAACATGGAAAGGAAGGAAATAACGAAGTAGAGGAGCATAGCACAGAAATAATCAGTGTGCTAATTTAATTATGATAGCCGACAGACAGAAGTACCTTTGAAAATCACCAAATCAGTAATTTTGATGATGTTGGCGTTGGAACCACAAAAATAGGAAAGAAAGCATTCTTAGTTACCTTATATGTTTATATAGACCTCTTATTAAGGTTTCATGAGATGGACCTGCAAACGAAAAAGGTGAAATGGAAGGAGAAGGTGGTATTTGGGGTAAAGAATAGAATAGGTGGTAATTGATGCAGTTTGTGATTGCGAAGTCATGATGTAGGAGTATGGCTGATGACCATAGAGAGTAGGAAGCATGGTCTGGTGGTGGAAGATGTGTACAAGTTGTTCAAGAAAAAAAAATAGGAAGGTAGCTAATTCGGAGAAGGAGAGTGAAGAGGGTTAATAAAATGAAAAGACCAATACACCCGCCTAGTCAATCACCAATATACTCTTTCAAGTTCTTTTTGTTAATTGATTATAAGGGAGAATTGGTACGGAGTGGTTTATTAGGACACTTTGATCATAATGAGGCCGAAGGTGATTTTCTCGGTTGTCATTATCAAAAGTAATTCAAAAGCATCCCTAGAAAGCAATTTTGATTGGAATTCCTGGGTTCCCATCAAAGTTAATAATTGTTTTTAAAAAGCTGGATTTAATATCTCCATTGCAATTTTTGCTGTTTGGTTGAAGAATCTCTCTCTTATTGTTCCATTGGTTGCCCTTTATAAAGTTTATGGAAGAAAATTTAGAGTTGGTGAGATCTTAGCTTTCCTCACTAATTAATTGTGTAATTAATTGGAGTCTCGGGGTGAGAAATCTTTAGGCTGTAGAAAATGGGTGAATTTAATTTGGCTTTTCTTTTCTTTGGATGAGTTATGCATTATCTCACATAACTAAAATAGAATAGAATAATTATCCGCTACTTAATGTTGCGTATAATTATGTCTGTGTATGCATAAGAAAAAAATTGTTTAAAAAGTAAACTCCGAACGGGTAGGAGGAAAACTACATGCTCCAAACCAAACCCATACCGCAGGTGTATAAACATCAACATGACAACACATAAGTACGCAACACATAGCACCACCAAGGCACCATAACATAAACTTAAGTGGCCATGTTACACAGCATATCACAAAAGTAACCACAATCTGAAGATACATTTGACTTGCACATAACACCACATTGTGTTTGTGTGGCCTCCTGATCCAGATATAGAGTCCCATCAGCACAAATTTGGTGCATAAAAGATAAAATATGGTCGGAGCCTCTGGTTTTGAAAGTCAACCGAGAGGTCGCCCACGCCCCATTGTGAATCCTCTCGTACCATCAGGCATTCTAGGTCCAGGAGGGGGCTTTGAAATTTCACCCCCATGACTATGGAATGTTGTCCCGTGGCCTGAATATGTTGTTTGTAAGAATCTAGTCTTTTAATGTCAGAGATAATGAGAAGACAAAATTTTCAGAACATATGAACATCTTACCCATGCCACTAGCTCCTTGATACTTATGTTTCATAGAACGCCTTCGGTTTTGACTCCTGTTTCCGTCTTTCTCCTTTGATTGATGCTCTCCATTATGTGGTTCAAGCTATAAACTCAACAATTACATATCCCCATTAAAGAGGCTTCAGTGTCCTAAAAGTAAATCCTGAGTGGCTCAAGCAGGTCGGGTGATTGATAAAACAGGTAACTTTATGTATGGGATAAACAGGACCTGGAAACAATTTTTTGTCCGTATATTTTATAGACAATTAGTGTGTCATATCTTTAATATTTGATCTTTAATCTTTAATATATGTTAAAAGAAAAGGGTTATAATGTCAATATTCTATTTTTAGAATTTTTTCCATCATCATCTTCCTTATTTTCTTAAATGGCTTAAGAATGAGTTCTTCTATCAAATGTCATTTTTTAGGTGATTTACTTTGTTAAAATTTAAATATCTTAACAAAAACATTTATTCAAATCATTTGGTAGATATGTCTACCTATTTTTGTGGTTATCTATATAAACACGTATGCCAATTGGATTAAATTAAAAAATTCAAATTTGATTATAAAGAGATTCTACAAAAAATTTGATAATGATAGTATGTATAAATAATTGACTTCTAATAGATTTACCCATCTTTTAAGAGATTTCATACCCATTTGTATGCTTTACAATTGTTTTACTATATATATTAGTACTCTTTAACACCATAAAAATTTAAAATTTACTTTAATCATTCCCCGTGTTTATACACGGGGTGTTAAGCTAATGATTACAAAAGAATTATGTTATTGCGATAATTATATGATTTTTTGCATTAAAATATTTAGGAGATTTAGTGACTTTTGACCTACTGGGTACATGGTTAATACCTAATAGGTCAAATCTAAAAATTTAGTTAAAAGGGGAACGAACTAGTCAAAGGAACAATGTTGAAACTTGAAAGTCGCAAAGAAACTGTATTCAATGCTTGCGGCCTCCTATACATAATTTTAATTTAAAAAAGATTATTATCGTAACGCCAAAACTGTTGGTGGGTCGACCCGACCTGTTTTGACGATAATAAAAACAATATGTTCAAACCTGAACACGTTTTAACATGTTACCCAACCAGACAACTCACCCAATTTCCCACCTCCTAGATAATCTTTGCAACCTCCCTCGAATACATACATTAGCATACCAGACCATAGTCAACGACAGTACCTCTTCATTCGTTGCATCATCATGGTGGTCACTTGATTGTTGCTTTTCTTTGTCCACAGGTGAATCCGCATGGACATTACTTTTCTTCTCAAAATCATGACCTTTTTTCTTCTGTGCATTCTTGACCTAAGTATGAGAAATAATTAGCAATATCACAGTTATCATAAATAACGTACACACACAGATACGTGTGTTGATTGTAGAATTGGGTTACCCTGCGCTTGAGAAGCTTGACTCGCATGCCATTACGCCAGTCCTGCTCATTGTTTAACGCAGCAACCTGAAGAAAACCATAGCAAGTGCAGAGTATAAAATGCCTTATCATGGAACTACCATAAACAGGATGACAAAAGGGAAAAGAGATTCAAACATACAGCATTCTCAGCAGCCTCAATAGTCTCATACTCCACAACCGCATGCAACTGCAATAAGCAACCAAATGATGGAATGAAAAAGAATGTTTCAACATCCACAAGAAAAAGAAAAAAAAACAAGCAGGAATATATTCTAGAATGTGCACAAGCAATCAAGCATGCATAATCTCATGTTTCTGTCACTTGTCTCGCCCTGGTTCTAAATAGTTGACTAGAGATGGCAAATGGTTGGGTTAGGAGGGCATGCATAAAGGGGGAAAAGATGTAACTTCATGTATAGGTCGGTTTTAATTAAGTTGCCCTGAACAATTTTTAACAGTAAATGGGTCACAATTAGTGAATTTACCACATCTACATTTGACCAACAAATGCCAAAAGAAACATGAGTAGTTCACTTGAAACTGCTAGATTATCACTGTCTTGCTCAAACACTGAATGTGAACTTTTCTACTACTGACGGATTGGGGAGGATGCAGTGATGAGGCGAGTATAGCCTACTACTGTTTAGAATACTAGCATTTGAGCATCATTTAGTTTTCTATGTCCAGAACGCAAACCAATTTGTGATTGTATGTTTGAATAGATTTCAGTCCCTGAAATAAGTTAGATTCCAGATTAGATAAAAGAAAATCAGTAGGTCTTGGAACTATCATACAGAAACAAGGTTATGGAACATCACGCAGAAACTAGGTTTTATGGCTTCGTACCAAAAAACTACTTGTAATTGATTTTCTTGAAATATCTGACCTGAGTTCTTCCCAGCCTACCCAGATAACTCTCGGTGACACATTACATAATCTTTGGATTGAGACCCCATCCAAATCATGTTGCTGTCTGTTGTAGCTGTGAGATGTATTGACATCATTGACCCACTGTCATACCTCCTTTGCATACAGTGAATAATATTTTGAATCTTTATTGTCCTTGAAGAACAGGATCAACACACTCTTCCCCCATTCACATTCACTAGGTATTTAATTTTCCTAGAAGAGGCTATTAGATAAGCTAAATGGAGGGCAAGGCCAAAATGAAATAATGTAGGAAAGGGTCATAACATCTCTGTTTTATTGCACTATGACATATGGTTAGATGTACATTGGGGGTGTATGTGTAAGGAAAAGTTTCGAAAGAATGACAACACAGCTCACCTTTTAAAAACTTAAATGTTATAACTCTCACCACAAGCTATACATGGTTCATATAACAAAAATACAAAGTGACTTACGGGACCATAAAGATATAAAGCAAATCCCCATGATGATTACGATAATGATGATCGCTAGGCATATCAATCCTATCAAAATCTGGAAGTTTTTATTACTGTTGTCTCTACGTAACAGGTTAAGGAGGCGTGACATTCCAGGATTTGAAGATTCCACAGATTGAGGATAGATGGTGCATTTATATATGTGTGTATGTTGTGAGTGTATGCACAAATCTAACACCATGCCTACAAAAGGAACATGTTATTTCATTATTTAGTATGCAAGATATATACACAATAAAACCCAAGTCTAACAATGATTTTTGTTTTAACTAGTGTGTCCTTATCACTCCAAGCTATTAGGAAAGGTCATATGCTGTGTTATCTGGACTTTTCTCTTTAAGAACAACATAACCCAGTCTTGTTTTTCATTAGAAAATTGGTTTTCTAGTCAGTCATATTGTATTGCATTTCTTTTATGGTAAAACAAGACCAAAAGTCCAGTTTGTATATCTTCATTCTTGTATCAATTTGAATATTTGATTAAACATTCAGGACACAATCAATGTTGCTATCCCACCCTAGAAGATCTGCATCCTTAAAGCACATGTTACGAGGATTTGGCAAGGGGTAGAAGTGCCCTTGCTTCCTAGCAACAGACCACAAATTCACAAACCATGTTCCTAGGACTTGTTAACTACAACTTATGATATACAGGAATAAGACGAATATAATCTAAAAATACTGGCATCACATTTGAAGCTTACCTTACCACTCAGAAGCTTCTCCTCAATACTGCATTTCCTTGGCTCCCTTATAGTGTTTTCTTTGTGAACGGCGATCTTCTTGATACTAAAGATGATTTAGGTTATATAATAATTAGAGCAAGGAAAAGTTAAATAAAAAAACGAGAGATGGAAAAGAGGCATACATTCCAGCACTGCCGAATATCTTCTTCAAGTTCTCTATTGTGTGATCCTCTGGAAGATTCTCAACCAGAACGGTGCATAACTAGGCATAAGAAAGAACACTTTTATGTTACAACAACAGATGTGCAAAAAGGAAAAAAAAAAGAATACCTCTGGATCCAAAGCGTCGGTCAAAGGGAAAGGATGAACTCGCTTAACCTTCTTCTCATTTGAACTTAAAGTCTGCAGCCACCAACACAAACTCTAATTTTGATGATCGCTAACACTAAGTGTGATGTGATGATTTAATACTAATAATAGGCGACAACCAATAAAAAAAGAGCATAACAAATTCATCTTAAAGCACTGCTAATTATTGGTGAAATCATAGCAGATACTAGAAGTGATGATATATGTAACCTACCAAAAGAGAAGATTCCTTGAGAGCAGCCACAACAAGGGCTTTGTGATGTGTCAGCTTCTTCATTTTCTTAAAAGAAGCAATAACTGCAATGGGAACTGCAAAAAAATAAAAAATAGTCAGCTTCCCGCAAGATTATTTTGCCATATTAGCCAATGTTCTTGTTTAATAAAGACTTTGAACCCCCATTTGATAAGAGATACCTTCACGTTCTTTTAAAAGATATCATAACTAGAATCAGTTATTTCAATGCAACTTACTAAAAGAAATGATTGATGCCCCTGTATTTCTTAATTTCACTTTAAAAAAGTTCACATCCATAATATCATACAGGATGAGGGAGGGGTCAGTGTAAAGTGTTGTTTTTGTCATTTTGCAATGAAAGGAACACACCAACTGATATCACAAAATACAGGATAAGATAGTTCTGCATTATGGAAGGGGAAAAAACCTACCAAACGGAAGAAAGACAATGGTATAAGTGTATAACATGGATAAGAAACCTTGGTGATTAATAAGTGAGTCACTGATCATATCAAAAAAGGAATATCTTATCCACTTTCAACCTCATGAAGTGAAAAGAAAGGCAAAGTTAATAACCTGACGAATTTGCGAAATAACCAATGTTAGCATCCAAATTACAACTGCATCTAACTTATTTGTGAAACTTCAGATTGTTGCACCAAAAGTATGCAGTTCATCTATTTCTAACTCTACATTCGCAGTTGTACCTATGAACCAAATGCCTATCTCAAGATAATGCAATCTTCAGATCTATGAATAAATTATCTCACATGTCATGCATTCACCGACTCCAAACCACCCAGAGGCAATAAAAAAAGGTAACGTCTAAAATTGGATTATCAGGTAATAACTGTTTACAACGGGCCTTAAAACAACAAATATGAAATACATTAAAGCTTGATATAGAAACTTAATCATTCAATTAAGTGCTAGGTTACTTACCATAGCCTTCCTCATCCTTCGCAAGATATTTCAACAAAAACTTGTCGGTTCTCAAATTTTCATCACTTAGATAGTATTCCACCTGCAAAAAAATAACATATTTCTCTTACTGTTAATATAACTCAATAAGCACTATAGGATTACACAAACACAAATTGGAATAATACAAAGGTATCTTCCATAATCGAGAGATTTAAGACAAAGCCAAAGGACTTAAACCATTGACAATGTTTTCTTTAAAAGCTAACTCGTTTTACCACCCATCAAAAAGAACATCTGCACATGCTATTGTCCGATCCTAATCAATAGACCACATTCAGATTGCTTCAACACCAAACCATATGGTTCTATCACAAAGATCTCTTCACCAATGCATACTAGTTATGATTTTATTCATCTCATTTTCAAATTAGAAGATGCAACAGCCTAACATGTAAACCATTGTACCTATAATGCTGTGAAAATTGTGAGCCAGGATAGCATTAAAAATCAAGTCCTCCAAATTTATTGCAGAATAAATTAGACATACAAGACTACAAGCTAATTAATGGTAATTAGTTATAATTCATAAATTTTTCATCACTCTTCACACACAACAAAAACTGTAGTTCCCACAAAAGTTCTTACTTAGCCTAATTTACTAAACACAACCGCACACAAGTAAGCATCAATTAATTTTAACAAATAACTATATATGCTTCGGATCAAAAAGCATGCCCACAATCTTAGGTTTATACCTACTACAGAATTATAACCCTGTTACAAACAAACCAATCTATATACATCCATATTCTCCATCTACAAAGGTGAGAAAAGGTCCTGCCGCCCTGCTCATACTACAAAGGTGCGCAAAGGACAGGCGGATATTTTCTCACTTTTCAAGCCAAGAGGAGAAGTGGAGAACAAAATGCTCAAAATGACAGAACAGATGTTTGAGGGAAGAGGTTTGCTAAGTCGTCAATTTGAAAAGAAGACGACTGCAGTTCATAAACACAGATTGAGAATATACATGCATACTCTCAAAATAGGACTCTAGCTCTAAACCCAAACGCCTTCCGGAAAATATTTAATAAATTCCTTCTCATACTAGTTTTAACAGTTTTCTGCATATACTGGCAACTTTAAAACACAATATTACAATCTATACACCTTATGTTATATAGTATGGTCTCATTTATGAACCTTCAAACTAGTCCTCGACAAATCAAATGTTCAATTTGGAATGAAGAAATAACTAAATTGGTTAATAGGTTAGGTCCAAGTTTAAGATTTTTGCATAGTGCTCCATCAAAATCCCAATAGTTGTACGGGTTTATAACAAGCACTTCTTAAAAGCAGCTCAAAATAGATATCCACATTTGTGAGATGCTAACGGTTTATATAGAATGATGTTCATCATTGAATTATAAAGACCACTTATTTCCATCCGGCTAAAATCTTCCACATTAATCATCGATTCCAATTCGCACATAGAAAGTAAATCCCATATTGCTGACTATTGAATTTTCTGATATTTGGCATCTAGATGGCTTACGTACATACTTACCTTCTAGTTATCCTTTTAAGTAATTAATATGTCCTATGACAACAACCTATTAAATATGACCTATATTAACCTATAATCAGGTAAAAAAAAGTTCAAAACAGAAGTAGGTATGCATAGTTCTGTAATCTCCTCCAATATCTAGTTCCCAACAAATGTCTACCATGCCAGGGTTTTGATATGACAATCATTATACATAGGGTAGAATACTGTGGTATCAAAAAACACCAAAGCAAACAAACTAGTTAGCCAAAAGGCCGAGAAAGGCATCTATGAACAAGTGAGGGAAGTAAATTATATATCAATTAGTAATATATTTTTCCCCAAAATGTCAAAATCAAACCTCGTTATTCTACAATAAATCTCAACACCATTGGCATATACATAAAACACTTATTTGCATGTTACATCTTCCTGTTGCTTTCCTACAGTTACCATCATATGTCATATGAATAGAAAAACAGAACCTCCTTATGCCTTAATCAAGCATAAACAGAAGAATCACCATCCTATACTTCTATATTCCAAAATATACCTAAAAATGCATAGACTTCTACAGAGATCGCCAAAAACAAAAGCACAAATAATTGAGATATGCTCGACTTGATCAAATTATCAATGCAGCTTCTGATAGGAAGTTACAAACGGGCACAAATCAACAATTCAAATATACTATGAATCAAACACGCAACCTAAAACACGCAAGCATCACATCATATCACATATATATTCAAATTTATATCGCATACTTGTTTGATAATCTTGTCCCGAAGTTCGTCGGTTAGGGTGGCGGTAACGGCGGCCGGAGGAAGAGGAAGGTTATCGGACTCCTTCGGCGGTTTTTCGGAGTGATGATCTACGATCGTTTCGTCCAACAAAACGTCAGGATCATGAATTACCTCTTCTTCTTCTTCACCACCGCCTTCCATTGAAAGATAGGAGAGAGAAGACGGAGGAAGAGAAAGAAAGTCTTCTATCTCCTAATCTCTTCAAAAGGGAGTGTGTAGGGCTTTCTAGAGTGGCATGCGACGGCCGCAACCGCGTCCCGTGGAAGACGCCATTCTGTTCAAGCGACCAAATACTTCCAGACACTGATTTTGCTATTTCCAGTCGGTTAAATGCTACATGTATATAATTTTTTTTACAGTAAAAATATTTCTTATTTTAGAAGGTAACGAGGATTTTGGATATAGACTATAGGCGCCGCCGCTGGTTCTAAAAAACAACACGTATTTGTAGATAAATCCTAGCGTTGTATCCGTGTAATTGTGTCGGTTGATTTCTTAGATAACATGAGTGTGTTCGGTAATATGTTTACGAGAATATTAGGGGTTTGAGATTCTAACTTTTATAATTCTTAGCCTTTTAGCCTTATTTGAGTGTTAAAATCTTGAGAGGATTATTAAACACATAATCTCTTAAAATAAAAGCCTTTCCATATAGCTTATGAATAGGGTTGGGATTATCATTAATTTAAGTAATACGGTAATAGTAAATAGTTTCTATTAAATAATATATTCGTATCCCTTCTTTCTTTTTTTTCATTTCCTTTATTTCTTTATTTTCTTACCTATTTCTTATATTGTTTTTTAAAATAATTTTAAAAATACATAAAATAAAAGAAAATTCTCTACTTATTATATAATTACAGAGAAAAAAAAATTAGTATCGGCAATTGTGTTAATGTTTTTTGGTGAGTGTGTTGACGGATAGATGTGTTTTATTACTTTTATATGATTGAAAGGTTATACGAATGATATATTAGTATATGTATTATAAAATAATCAATTAAGTTTTATTTGAATATTTTAATTTATGGTTTTTGACGGTTGTTCCATTAGGTCAAATTATAAGTTTGGTAAAAGATGTAACCTGGCAACTATGTTTTTAATAATATTAAGTTGTAAGGCCACCCATACGGGGTGACCCGAATTCAATCGGGAGGAAAAAGGTTTGGACGGGTAGCTCGGCTAGACCACTACCCCCCTCCCTTCTCTCTTCAGGTTAGGGGGGTCGGTTTCCCACACCCGATTCACCGAGTCACTTTCTTTTTTTGTGAAGAGAGAGTAAGGAAATGAAAAATATCAGATTAGTTTGGTTAGACTATACTTGAGTTTTTTATAAGAGAGAGAAAAAGAAGGAAAAAGTGATATGACACTAATATAGCATTTAAGTAGAAAAGAGGGTTTTGGGTGTTATATTTGTGGTCTAACGTATAGTGTACCGATTAGGAAAAGCTACTATAAATAGCAACTTTTACCCCTTAAAACATATTGATGTGTGTGTTTATGCTCTCAAGTTTAGATAGAGAGATTCAAGTGTAGAGAGATAAAAGAAAGTGTGTTTAAAGTGTCAGAAACAGTAGAGATACTGAGATAGAAAGTTTATATATTGAAGATTTAAGCTTGGACCGTGTAACCGTTAGCCTTGCATTGGAAACATATCAGCAAGATTCCAGTGTTTATAAACATCCACCAACCTTCAAATCTCAGGATTAAAGGTTAGTCTACTTTAATTGTTGGTATTCTTGTTGGATTTATTGAGTTGGGCTGAAGATAGCCGTTCATGAAGAACGTACAGTTTGTTAGATCCCTTAAGTTGTGTTCAATATATTCTAGTGAAGTTTAGTTTATATATGACATTAGTAATAGTTTAGGGTTCGTTATGTAAATACCCAAGGGGTATAAATACAAAGTTGTAAACCCTAAATCATTAAGCTTTCATTTGATCTTATACGTATGTTCTTGGCCGTATGTTTCTGTCTCACGTACGTATCATATATACATCCAAGAACTTAATCATTGTGTTTTGATTGCTTCGATATTTGATTGATACTTGATAATACGGGTCCTACAACCCGGACCTATCCTGCTCGAGACTGGAACGGAGCGAAACACAAAAATTGTAGGAACTCGAACCAAAGATACCGCTGTTAAGAAATTGGGTTCAATCCAAAAAACCAAAGCTTCTATATTTAATTTTTTGTCAAAGAAATTTTTTAAAGATTAATGAGATGCTATATCTGGATCGCCCGGACCGAAATCCAAACTTTGCTAGATCGAGATTGTGGAGACCGGACCACACAAAGGAAATAGTAAATAGATTTTTTTTTTTGTTGCTAAAGTTAGTTTTTCTAAATGGGAAAGTAGGAAATAATCAATTATCTTGATATAGTATGCCTTATATATATAATTTCAGGGAAAACAATTGTCATTATCAAACCTAGCAATAAAACAAGATTATTAATAATAATAACACAAACTTAGCAAATTACAGAAAAAAATCAAGATTGTTACAAAATGCACTCAAAACCAAATCCTAAATTAAAATCCACTCTAGGTTAAACTAAATTCAACATTAGATCAACAAATTTGTGTATAAGCAAGAGAGAGAGAGAGAGAGAGAGAGAGAGAGAGAGAGAACCTCTTTTGTGTGAATCTGTGGAGAAAGAGAGAGCTGTCTTCCTAGTTTTAGCTGTTGACTTGGACAAACTGATGAAGAATTGGTGAAAAACCTGCAATGACATATAGATGCTGAAAAGTTATGGCATATATGGAGGTGCTAATATGGGCTGCCAACACATAAAGACACAATAAATATAGTAGTTACATTAGAGAAGACTGAAGCTAAGAAATCCATATCAGTTGTAACACACACAGAGACACAACAAAGTTATAATTAATAGTATATATGTCTAAGAACATCCATGAAATACACATCTTTCAGGGATTAGATCAAAGATTGATTAGACCTCTTAACTTCATAAGTTGGAACTACTACAGAAGAACAAAATGATAATGGAACCCAGATCAAGTTACAATAAATTTTCAATTTTGGCTCTCTGTTTTGAATTACCTGCAATGCAGATTCCCTGTCTCGATGGCCTGCGGAACAAGGTTTAAGAAGGACAAGTTTGGAGAAGGCTTTGTTTATATTGTCCAAAGGTTGACTAATTTGGACAATAATTGACTAGTTTTATATATATTTTTTCATTTAAATTAAGTATAACTTTTCAATTATATAAGGAAAGAAAGGCAGATTTACCACTCATTAAATAAAAGACTTTTTAACTATTACATAATTACATCCAACCTTTTTACATGAGTGAATTGCATTGTTATTCCTTTTATAATTAGAGTTATTTAGCATTTGATTTTTTAAACCAAAAGTTTTTAATCTAGTCCTTTATAATTACGGTTATTCCGCTTTTAGAACTTTTTTCCCACTAATCATCCCTCTTACTTCCTAAAATGGCTAAAAAATGAAATGTGTCTTAACACAAAAGCCTTAAGCCATAAATTTTGAGTTGGGTGATGGTCTTAAGTAGCAGCGGATTACCCTTTTTCTTATTTGGATCGCATGTCATTCAAAAGCATTATTCAAGGAAACCCTAATTCCTGATTCAACTATTATCGCAAATTTGTGGAGCAATTTTTACCAACAACTATCGGATTTCATGTCAATTTCTAATTTTCTAATTTCACTAACAACCATTAGCGCAAATATATGAGTATATCAATTTTCTTTCTTCATTTTCCGATTTTCATGAATGTTTCTTGATTTCTTGTCGATATATGGATTTATTATATGTTTAAGGTTTCAAACCATAAATGTTTAACATTTACAGCAACAATCCCCATGTTTATACTCCGGTTATTAAATCTAGTTATAAAACAAACATCTCGATCGACGATTTATATATTTATGTCGCAATTTGCTTAAAAATAAATACCGCCGTCGTAATTTGACCACTTAAACTATGATAACATCAATAAGGTCACTCAAAAACATCCTACTTTTTAAAAAGAGTCGATGTAGATAATTTACATTTTTATTACCCAAATAGGTAATCTAGTTTGTGGTATTCTTCAAATCTGGTAACGATGGCCAACATGACACCAATCATACTCCACCACCACCACCGGGAAGGGATTCTGATCGGGTCACGAAGGTTTGTGATAATCCAAAGGTGGAAATTTCGGCTAGAGTCATAACCATGAACGAAAAATTCAAGTTTTTACCTACTTTAACCATAAACCACAAAGTAAGTTACCTATTTAAATAATAATAAGGTAAATGTATTAATCCTCATTAGTACATTAGGGTAAATGTATTAGTCAATGTCGGTATTAGCATTAAGAGTCAATGTGAGAATTGTATATTTAAATACAAACATGACATATGTAACAACCCGAACTTTAGAAAATATTGTAATATTATTTAACGAGCGAATGAAAATATATTATGAAGATTATTTGTTGTTGGTCCCAAAGAGGGTAAACAAGCAACCGATACAGTGTAGAAGGGGGGGTTGAATACACTTTAAACAATTA
>JAUEJL010056225.1:2500-19550 GCA_032274825.1 Drosophyllum lusitanicum | reverse complement strand
AAAATAGTTTGGTAGAGTTGGAAACTTAAGTCCTTTTAGTTTTATTTCCTTTATTTTAGCCATAAACTAAATATTCCATTTACATATCCATTTTAGTAATTGTCAAACTCAATTTATTCCTATATTAAACAAATAATCTCATGTATCAATTATGATTTATAAATTAATCAAGCTCTTAAATTTATAATTTACTCACGAGTTTTTGGGGTGTTACATGGGTGCGGTTTAATCTTTGTTCTTCAAGAAGAAGCATAGATCGATGCTGTAGGAATGATGGAAGAGGATTCTGATGACGAATGAGCGTAGCCACGTGATCATATTTATCTGACAAGCCATTGATCATATATGAAACCAGGTTCTTTTCCGGCACAATGTTGTCAATATTGTTAAGATCGGATAGGGCTTTGATATGCTTTGCAATAGTCAGTGATAGAACGATCATCAATCTGGATATTACGAAGTTCATTGTCGATTTGAATAGCCCAAGCATCCTTATTGTACTGAAAAAGGGTTTCAAGATGCAACCAAACGTCGTGAGTTGTGGCATTCTTTTTCAGAATCATAGTAACAAGAGATTTAGAGATTGTACCATAAATCCAAAGTTTGACAATAGAGTCCAACTTGGACCATTCCCGATCATTTGAACGAGCTACAGCAGATCCGTCGATGTGATCAATGAGCCCCAAACCGACACACCGAGTTTGAAACAGTTCGCGCCACGCATCATAGTTGAGTTCATCAAGATCAAGGAGAAGAGGTATGTAAGCCTTGATGTTGGTTATGCCATAAGGTTTTTCGCTGAGGGCAGCCATGAGATCAAGCCGTAGAAAAAAGAAGGGCTGTAGCAGCGGCGCTGTGAATGAGGGAGGGAGGTGATCAGCCGATCCTAGAAAAAAAAAACGAATGGTGGTCAGACTTGCTCTAATACCATATTAGGAAAATATTTTCCCATAATTGAGAATGAATTAATTACCAAAATATATAAGATTACAACGGGCCTAAACTAACCAAGGGCCTTGGGCAAATACATACAATATAATTACATAAATACATATATACACTAACAGTATTCACGCAATAAAACAATCACCATAGTTTCAAACTCACGGATCCTGTTTTATCGTGTCCTCAAAATTTAAAAAGCTTATCAAACTCACCTGGATTTTAACTTCTTCGAGAATCGTCCACCCAAAATCACCTATGTTCGTTTCAGACACACGAGTCAACTACCAAGTGGTTTTGTTTCTTGGTTATCACCATCAACTTGAAACTAAATTATCCATTTAATATTAAGAATCTATCACTTGGTTGACGCACACAAGCATTAATACTGTAAGTTTGTAGGGTTCAAACTCAAAATAAGTTGTCTATATTAGCCCATGACTCTTATTAAGCACATTACAAAGTTACTTTTTGTCCGATGTTAAACATCACTCAACAAGTGCTACAGGAGCAACTATTGCGGATCATAGATACAAAACTAAGTTATAGATATAAATATACTTAGTGCCAAACAAATTAGAGAGGTTATATATCCTCGTATTTACAAGATCAAAACAAGTGTCAAAACCAAGGGATGACACGAAGAAAGAAAACTAGTGGATTCCACATGTTATTATCTAGTGAGTAGGAAGATGAAGTAAAAAGATTTAGTAGGAGAAAATATAATTTTCCTTACATATATTCCAAATATTATAATGTTTTGTTATCACATGTGATCATCTTCTTCTCAATCAAACTCTCTCTAATCACAACATAAAATCAACTCATGCACATCAAAGTGTTTATAATCTTCCAATAATATGCTCAAAAGCTAAAAAAACTCATAAGTTAAAAAGCTAATAAGCTTAAGCTTAAAAAAATAAGTTTACCCAAACACCCCCTAAGTCCTTGCCTCCCTACCTGGTTCAAACCTTTTCACAGGCTGGAAACTACTACATCTCTATCTCTATCTTTATCTTTATATATATTAAAAGAAAATCCTTGCTGGAAAAGCTTTCTTAAATAAGAGTTCAATTAACCAATCCAAAACTTACATTTCCTCAACTTTTGACCAAAAATTTTAATTTTGACTTCCACAATTAGAATGATCGATTTGCAAGAGTATATGGAACTAATCATGAGAGAGCTATATGAAAATATATAGCGGTTGTTTTATAAATTATATATTTGTATTTAATGGATGTATTTAATTGTTTATGTTATAGTTTTTCTTTTATAACTTTTAATGTATAATGATTTGTATAAATAAAATTATATATTTATAATCAATTTTATCTACGTTTAATGTAAATTTTACCGTAACCTGACACAAAATAAAAAAAAATTTAAAAATTTTTATTAATAAAAATGTATATTTCATAACCAGAAAAAAGCGAGTTACTATATTTGATTTTGTATAAATCAAAATGTAGTGACACTTAATCTTTTCTAAATGAGAATATGTATTTTCTTGCTTATCTTTTTTATAAAACTCTAAACTAATGAACATGTTTATGGTTAATTTTTATGCAATGAATCACTAAATCAGTAATCATTTTCTGAGTTATTTTTTATTAGGGTAAATGAGAATATATATATCTACAACAGATTAGTTTGGTATAATATATTTTTATGGGATAGTTTATGTTTGTAAATTCCCAAATCAACTATCTTTTCATTGATATAATCATACAACGTTAAACTCTCGATCTGTTTTTCGATGGTAATGATTTCTTAATAAAATATTGATTAAGTGGATAAAGTTTTGCATATCAAAAAAAGAAGGTTATGATTATAATATTCAAATTTTGAGACAATGTTATTAAGAGTTAATGAGATGATTTATGTATTCATTATGATTTATAATTTGTGTTTTATGTAATAACAATAAGAAATGATGGTTAAGTTATATTTTAAAATAATTCTTAAGATTTTGAAATTACGAAGTATTAATGATCTATATTTAGATGATTGACTCTTATTTTTAATAGACTATATTTTTTAATAATTATACTTTGATAAAAATAATTATAACCGACTGTGTATCATATGGGCGTCTAACAAATGAAGGAGTTGAACACATAAATAATCACAAGATATCAATGAACATCTTTTTCATCGAAATTATTTTTAAGAGAGACTAAATTTGTTCTAACAAATAAAAAGGTTGAACACATAAATGATTACATGGTATCAATGTTAAACACTATGGATGTATCATATTTTAGTTTAGATAATATATGTTGAGATGAACTTTTATATCATTTTTAAGAATCATTGTACACACCGAATATACTTAATTCGCTCAAGGTTTCATCTTTGTAACGATAATAGTAACCTAACAGATAAAACTACTACCGAAAATATAAAAGCCCATCTTAATTCAATATTCAAACATCTGATAAATATGTTTTTTATTAGTTATTTTTTCTATAAAAATAATTTTGTTTGTTTAAATTATTTTATAAATTTCATTTATGTTTTATACAAAATGTTTTATATTTTTTAAAGTTTACCTCATACATGTAATGAGAATAAGAGGATATGCATTTTATTTGTGGTTTTAATTAGCTTTTTAGTTGTTACACATTTATTCTTCAAGTATAGAATTTCACAACTTACCCCCTTATATTCTAATAGAATTGTATCTTCTGTCTAGTGTTTTGCATTGCCAACAAGTCCTCTTGGTATTGGATTATACAACTTCACTATAAAGCTCAATAACTTTTTGTTAAACTTGATATATCTTACAACAATATATAAACCTTATAAAAAAAGAGTAGAATGTTACAAGTGTGATGTATTGAGAAGGGATAGGTACTCTAGATGCCATCAACTCTTGCTGCTTAAAACTAAAATATGTGTGAATTGAGCATAAAATAACCCTGAACTGAGAACATTTCTGATAATGTTATATATGTTTCGTATCACATAATGAGGATATTTAGAAAAATATAAACATAGTGTTACAATTTGGAAACAATCTCTGTGTCACATATCAGATATATCATATTAATCAATTACGATTTCTAATGTAAGACACATTCACATACATAACATAAAGAGTTCAACTTAAATATATAAAAAGTCAAAATAGTCATAGCCAATAAATATAACCTTACTAAAAGTACTTTCTTGGAAAAGATTTCTTTAATCAAAGATCTATTTTAAATGACTATCAATCAAATAGTCACAGCCAATAAATTAGGATGGTTTCATGTTCCAATAAAAAAGTATGAACAAAATTATTCTGTAGCATTAGAAGGCAAATTAATGTCCATTTTAGATTTATCATCAACATTCAAGATCACATCATCTCCAACTTCAAACTCTTTAAAGCAACCAACCCTTCCCAATTCTTCTACTTCTTCTATCACAAGATCAAGTTTAGCGACGACCTCTACTAGCAATGCCGCGAATGCCGCAAACGGCAAAGCCTCGGAGAATTCAAGGCTCGTGATTGCCATCTTGCTCAATGTTGGCCTCAACGACTTTCTCTCGGTCTCTATCGATTGACGAGAAGCCCGTTTTGATCTCCACTCGGATAATGCTGATGATTCTGTTTTCACACTCGATAACTGCTTTTCGGGCTTTGAGCGGGTTGTTTCCGCCACTAGGGCTAGAAGGTTGGCAGTGTTATTAGGACCATTTGGGCCAAGGAAGAGCCGAGGTTGTGATTTTAAGGCGGTGTTAAGGTCTTGTAATGCTTGGTGGAGGTGATCGGAGAGTATTTCGGGTGAACATTGGCGACGGTTTCGAATGCTATCGGCTAGTTCCATAAGGGCTTTTGATACTTCCGTTGCTAGGCGTGTACATGGATCTTTAAACAACAATCGTACAGATTTTGGTGTCTGAAAAATTGTAGCAAATATCAGATTTCACATGAAAATTCGTCCTAACTTAGAAATAGGATTTGCTACAAAATCTGTCGCTAGACACTATGTTCACTAGCGACGAAACTTCTAACTCACAAGCGTCACATTTAACTTGTTAGAATACCACTGTTAATGACTCGTTAATAGAGACATTTTGGTCATTTATATATTTACCCAATAGTAAATTGCATCCCGATGAACTATCATTAATGAGCGAGGGTTGATTTTTCTAAAATATCCGTCATTATGAGTCATTAATGAGCGCATGCGTTAATGATTCATCAACGAGGCCTTACAATTATTAGCCATTGATTTATTTTAATCTAGGATAAAAAATGGTTTTCGCAATTTTCATTTACCCTTCTCCAAACATAATCAGTCATTTTCTCTTATAAATACAAGCTTAAGATTCTTGTTTTAAATCAAAATTTAGACTTTTTATAGGGCCTACTTCTATGTTTGTAAGAACATGACCGATCATATCGTACCCGACTTAAGAAAATCCCAATTCATATAAAAATAATTTAAAGAAATACCTGAATTTCGGTTTGCAAACATCCATGAAGAGCGACAACCGTATACCCAAAATGGCGAAGAACAACTCCTAGTTTAACATATTGCTGCCACGGGAATGGATTACATCGCCACGAGTGTCGTGGCTCCCAACTCGCATGTAATGCCTGAAAAATTATATCTGGTTTTAGATTATTAACAATGGGGATACTATATATGCTTCTAGCAGTACGCATGTTACATACTTTCACACTCACAAACAACTAAAATTAGGGGTATGTTAGTTATTTCATCATTCACTCATGTTAGTGTATATGAGTATGGAATTACCTAAGATAGGTGCTTCTAGCTGCACATATAATTTTCCGATTTTATGATATCTTTCTCATTTAAATTAACAAAAAAAAAGAAAAATAAAAAAGAACAACTTACAAGGGTTTCATCTGTGGATTTTGAGTCCAAAACAGCCTTGTAGTTCATGTATATTGGATCCTCCATTGATTTATCTTTTCCACCATCTGGATCTTTGTCACTAAAGTATTCGTCCACACAAGCTGCATTAAAGTAAATTGTTGAATAATGTCTCGTATCGGACGAAAAGTGACTTTGTACTGTTCTTAATAAGGATCATTTACTACTCCACTTATAACCAATTGGTTTTGAGTTTGAATACCACAAACTTACATAAATTTTGTTAGATAAATGATATTAGGATTATACAAGATAAATAATATTATATATAGTCTACTATATGATAATATGTGTCAATTGTATAGATGAACCTATTAGGGTTTCCTTTATATCACTTGTACGAATTTTAAAGATAGTGATAAATGTAATACTCATCAATATCTAGCGGGATTTCATTATTCTACAGACATGTTCTGGTTCGGTAGTTTTTCGAACATTCAATACAATTCAAAACCTTTTAAGATAAAGCACAACATTTGACGGTCTAAATATTACCTCTAGGCAACACTTGCGTTGGATTGGATATGGTCGTCGTTTTATAATGATCGAGTTACTTTTGTAACAATATCATATTCGAAAACATGAACATATCTTGTTTAGTTATAAATAACAAGAGAGCGACATGATTTTTACTTAGTTTTAAAACTAAATTTGAAGAATTGAGGTTGGGTACCTTGGATTGATTTCGCCAGTCCTTCGATTTTGGAAACGGAGAAGGTATGAAGATCTTCTCCGGACCAAATCGGAAAAACAAAAAGGCTCATCAGAATGCAGACACCAGAACCGATAGCCATGGTGTAGAGACGCTCACGAGCTATCTTTAGCACATCATCGACTCGATAGCTTGATATTGTAATCAAATTGAATGTCAAGAGGAATATAACAACACCATAGTCATAATTTTTCTTTACTTTTGGAAAAAACCTCAAGTAGGTACTCATAGCTCCTGCAAAAATTCACCAAAATGTATTCAATCATTTTCGCAGATTTTACATACTCTTAAAGAATAAGATCTAAAGAAATAAGATATTTGTTGCAGCGAGTACTCGTTCCTTACCAATCAAAAAAACAGAAGCTCCTATGAAAATAGCACAAAAAACTTTACCACTTTCTCTAGCGATAAACTCGAATAAGAATGCCAACGATCCCGCCAACAACGTCCCGAGACCTCTATTCAACCCTTTGCATAAAGTTGCTCCTATCATAAACATCATATTACGTTAAAATCTTGAAAAAAAAGAATAACTTTGACTAAAACAATTATTGTTTCAAAATCTATATATACCCGATTAAGCTAAAAAAGAATCGAGTTGATTTTTACCAGCAGTGAACTCGAGCACGACAACAACAGTCATGACGGCCCATATGGCGTTCTCCCCAATCCCAACCCCTTTGAACAATGGCTCTAAAAGATATAGCAACGACACCAACGTTAGCGATAACCCAACTTTAAGCGAATGAATAGCCCTTCGTGGATCATCTCTACCCGCCTCCCAAAATTTTCGACATGATAATCCTACAAAACTCTTTGTTGTCATCATGTATACACAAGCTTGTTTCTTCAAAGCATCCATCATGAAGTACTTATCAGATAGAGCAGTAGAGATAGCAACACCAATGGAAAACATTTAGGGTTATGGGAGTGAAAAGTGATCACTTTAAGTTGTTCTTGGAAAAAAAGGTGTGAATAAGTATTGTCTTGGTTTAATTTATAGGTATATGGAGGTGTTATGTGACTTTTGCAAACACGAGATTGTTAGGTTGATAAAATTTGGATGTCTCTATCTTCATTATTAATAACCTAAGTGTTAATTAACGACTGTTACGTCAGTATGACCGAAGACCGTCAAAGATCTGATCTCTAAAGAGAACTGTCATGACTAAAGTACTAAACCATTTATAGAAAGAAAAACAAATACTAATTCAACACACATAAATTCTCGTCGTCCATGTAAGGAGAAAGGCGAGTGTAAATGATCGATACAACTTGCGAGAATTTACGTGGTTCGGCCGACAAATGACCTACGTCTACAAGCATGAACAAAGACACATTTTTTAAAATTAAATTTTTATAAAAAAAGGTTGTTGATTATCATTAAGTAGTAAATAACTTGTTAATTAATTATTGAAGAAAAAAAAACTAAAAATAATAAATTATGTTGATCCGATGGGATGACTTGTGAATGTGGTGTAGAGAAAAAGTGTGAAAAATGGTTTGTTTTCACGAGTTGTCCATTTAAAAGTAATATTTATTTATTTATTTATAAGATATTTTATTATTAATTATTAAAAGTCAATTTATATTTGAAATCAAGTTGAGTCACAAGGGCAGGTGAAATATTTCCAAAGTGAGAAGGTTTGTTTCAAACTTAATAATTGCACACTCACACCCCATTAATGTAAAGCAATAGTAGTTCAATATTTAACCATGTTTTTTCTTTTCTTTTTTTTGGTATTTTTTATTTTTTCTATGTACTCTTGTAATATATATATATGGAAAAGTTCAAACGAGAACTGTAAGAACTATTTGTAATATCATTTGACTTTTTAATAGGAGTATTTTGATCATTTATATATTTTTCCCAACCATGAATTGCGTTCAGGTGAGCCGTCATTAATATGCGAGGCTTGATTTGCCCAAAATACATCTCATTTATGCGTCATTAATGAGCTAATCATTAGTCATTAATGAACCAATCATTAACCGTCAAAATTATTAGCAATTGATTTATTTTAATCAAGGCCAAGATTGTTTCTCGCAGTTCTCGTATGAAAAACAGTTCTCGTTTGAACCTTGCTCTCTCTCTCTCTCTCTATATATATATATATATAAAAGTTCATTTGAGAACCATTTTTATTACGAGAACCGCGAGAACCATTGTTGACCAATCAATTATTATCATGTCTTAATTAATTAAATTAAATTAAAAAGGATATAATTGTAATTAATTAAAAAAAAAGGTTAAGGTACTGCCCGCGGATTTTGAGCCACGGTTTTTTCTTGCGCCGTCATTGTTTTAAGATAAACATTGAATTGCTTTACTTTATTATTAAAAGTTGTGGTAAAAAAATTTTAGCTGTTTTTTGTTATGCGAATTTTTTTTTACTTTCTTTTTTTCTTTTTTATAGATATTAAAAATTAATTTTTTTGTATTTTTTCCCCTTACTTTCTTCTCTATTTATTAATCACAATCATTTACATTTTTGTTATAATTTTTTGAGTTATTTATTAAATACTTATACCCTACAAATCAGTTTTTTAGAATTTTTTAAGTTGGCAATGAGTTTGACTAAACCAAGTTTGAGTTGCACAACCGAATGAACACGTATGGGTGCTTGTTTGTGTGCGTTCATTTAACTTTAGCCGAACAAAAATATGAACACGAACGAATATTTGTGTTCATGTTCGTTCGTTTAACTTTAGTCGAACGTAAACTAACACAAATGAACGAACAAATATAATCAAACTTAACATTATTAAATATAAACAAACACTAACTATGTGTATATATATGTGTGTGTATGTATATTTATATATATCTATGTACAAACAGACATAAATATAAACGAACATAAAAAAACGTTCACGAACATAAATGAATGAACGAATGTTTTTGTTCGTGTTCGTTCATTTAACTAAACGAACAAACATTTTTGTTCGTGTTTGTTTGCTTATTAAATAAACGAACATAAACAAACTTTCCGCCAAACAGTTCACGAACGGTTCACCGAATGTTCAGTTCGTTTACAACCCTAACGTGCGCACATCCATCTAGGTGTATATTGCATGTGCATATATGCACGAGATGTACACGTGCACGATGCATATATGCACCCAGACGCACTTGTGCTATAACAAAACCTAATAGTATGAACAAGTTATGCACATATGCACCGTGCATATGTGACTTTACTGTATGTGCTAAAACAATCTACTGTAATATGCACGTGTGCTTGAAAAAAAGTGAGTGATACGTGCACATGTGCAAATATCTGATGCTGTATTGGAAAAATAACTCAACAAAAATGAATTTTTTTTGAAAAAAACGAATGGTACGTTGACATGTGCATATGCATATATGCACGAGATGCACACGTGCACGATGAATATATGCACCCAGACGCACCTATGCAGTATGAACACGTGGTGCACACATGTACATATGCTTGAAAAAAAATCGAGTGTTATGTGCACATGTGCATACATCTAATGCTGTGCTACAAAAAAACCAGGCAAAAACGAAATTTTTATCTTTGAAAAAGTATACCAATATGGATGTCATATTAAAGAGCATATTTTTCTTGTTAACTTGGTATGAGTTTCGTATTTTAATACCTTTGCGTTTAGGAGATATTTTAGTTTTAAAAAGGTGGGGGTAAATGGTCCCCCTTTATTTAGGCAATTTGCCTAAAATACCCCTCCAACATGTTTGGAAATTGAAAATGACGGCTATGTTTTTAATTAATTACATGTTTGCCACAATTAATATTAACCCTTGATTAATTATGATCAATGGTCACAAACTGTTCTCGCGGTTAAATTGGTTCTCAAATAAACTATCGCGTATATATATATATATATATATAAAGAAGAAGAAGAAGGTGGTTTGGAAGTTTGTAGAAGTGAAGAAGAAGAAGAGGCATATATGATCATATCTTGGGTTTTAATTTAATGAGCCAGCAATTGTTAGTTCATATCTTCGATCAAGTTTAACTGGATTCAGTTGGCAGGAGTCAATATTTATGATCCAAAATAGGGACTGCCAACAACTTGATGTTCTACTTGTCCATTGTTCCACCGCCCTAAAATATACTTTAATATTCTCTCTCAATGTTTTGTTTTTTGTTCTTTTTTAATTATGTTTCTCCGAATACCTCGTGATATATAGAAGCTTTTATGAACTCGAGCGTCTGTTTTTTTATAAGCTTAAATTATTATTATTATTATTTTATTAGACTCATTCCATTGTTAATATGTTTTATGGCTTTTTTTAATAAAAAAATAAGCATTTAAAACAAAATTTGTTTCAAGTAATAATGTTTATAGAAGACTCTTAATATCAACCTAAGCTTTAGTGCTAGCCTTTTCTTTTTCACACATCTGCTAAATCTAAACATAATTTTACACCATTTTATTTATTATTAAACTGAAACCCATAATTATGGACATAAAAAACATTAGTTATCATTTGGCTATAAGTCCTTTGATAGATAAGCTAAGTTGAATATACAATTACTTACAAAATTTTAATTACATACTTGTCTGTGTAGATATATTTTTTGTAGGGTTTATTTTATAATATAGTAATAAGTTTCGGTTTTCTTCTAATCAGGTCCTTCGTACTTTTTGATCACCTGAAAATATATAGTAACTAAGTTTTGAAAGTTTTATGAAGTAAATTTGGAAACCTGCAATTTAAACGGTAAATAAAACATCTTTACCAGGTAACTTGCAAAATAAAAAGATAGTTTTTATAAGAATAGAACACTTTTAAAATTTGGTTACTATTTTCACATGACCTAAAAGCATAAGAAACCTAATTAGAATAAAACTAAAACGTTGTTACTATTAAAATTATTAAACAAACCAATTTTTATTTCTTAACAAACCAATTTTATTTTTGTTGTAATATTATGGAATTTTTTTAATTTGCAGGTAATTTATGAGTTTACATTTTGAGATCTGATGTGGCTATTTTTATAGAAATTTGTATTATACGTAGACGTGATGATCGAAATGAATTGAGGGATAATTAAAGCGAATGCCTCGGCAATTATTAATTCGTAACTATAAATATATACTAGATTTCTAGCCCGTGTAAACATGGGCTGTATATACGATATTGTTTAAATGATTTTATATTTTTGTTATTTTTAATAGTAAGTAGAAAAGAAAGTTGAATGTCACGGAAGGTAATCAAAATTTGTATCATAATGAACATTACTACCACCGAAAACTTTACTACGATATTGTGTAAGGTCACATTGTAAGATGTGTTTTCATAGTTGTGTTGGTTTAATCGTTAAATAATCTTTTTGTTAAAAGTATAGTAATAATATTTTTTCCGTTTGTTATGTTGCTCTAAGTAAAGTTATATCTATTCGTTGGGATATCACGTAGGCGTTGCCTCCCTTTTTTCCCAATTTTTTTTGTATGTCCACAAGTTCAACACAATAAAAATTTAGGAAACATTAGACAAACATCTATGTAATAAATTTAAAAACTAAAAGATTGATCGGAATTAAAACCAAAAGAAATTATACATACTTCTCACTTAATAGCTGTAAACAAACCCTCCGTGTAGAATATCCATCATTTGATGTATTAATGAGATCCGTATATTCACCTAGCACACCAACGACATCTACATACCAATCCACCAAACAATATGAAAAATTATGCAACAACATCTATATACCAAAGAGCACAAATGTAAATAAGAATGTGCACAAAACAAAATTATCTATTGCTTGATCTTCTCCAACTTCCTTTTCAAGAATGTTGTCAAATGTCGTGAATGAAAACTTGCTGACTTCAAGTGAAAAACCATTGCTTACTTCTTTCACATAAGTGTGTGACAGGAAATTAACTCGGTAGGAATGTGTACTTATTTTAACACGACCATTGTTATCCGCCACACTAAAATTATTAATAGCATAAACACGACCCTCAACAATCAAGTCTTGAAATTTCATTATCAACCCTTTCTTCACGGATGCCGGAATCGTAGTTCCCTTTAAACAAACAAAACAACCCAAAAAACGTACATAAGATTGTTCTATCTATTACAGAAGATTTAAAATGACTTACATACCTAGGGATGGCAAAAAAAAAAATCGAACCCGACGGGAAAAACCGAAAACCGAGTTAAACGGGGCGGTTTCGAGGATGCTAAATAGGGACTGGGACGGAAAAACCAAATAATTTAAGCGGGGACGGGACGGGACGGGGACGGTGATACCCTCCCCGATTACCCAATTAACAGGCCCGATACCCGGCCCTATTACCCGATTACATTCTATTTTTATATTTTATATTCTATTCTTATATTATATATTATACATTCACATGAAGTTGGAAGAGTGATATAATTAAGAATTTGGATCTCCCTTGAACAATTAATGATTTAAAACCATTTGTTTTGATATATTTGAACACTTAATCATTATCTTGGATCGTTTGGTTTATATTTGTGGAGAATGTATTAATGTTGTATAATTTTAGTATAATTGTTTTTTAAAACTTGTGTCAAAATCTTGATAGTGACGAGAATTCCCACGGTGAAAAATCACCGTTACTCGTCCACATTAAACGGGGATAACCGTTTCCCTGCGGTTTACCGGGGTCACCCGACGGGGATCCCCGTTTAAATCTCCGCAGTTTTTTAAGTGGGGACGGGGACAGGGGGACCAATCCCTGGCCCGAAACCGGCCCGTTGTCATCCCTATACATACCTCCTCATCCATCAAAACCATTTCAATGCTATAAGCTTCGAACGGTTTCATATACACATGTCGTTGCCACAACCGGACCACACGAACCTTGACTCTCCAACCATTGGAATCGGGGTTAACTTTACTTAATAGATGATATTGGGATGCAAGCGGGAATAAAAGTACGAGTAAAAAAGTATTTTTAAACAAAAGCAAATTAAGAAGGATGCTAATCAATTTATAAAGCTTACATAGAAATGGAAATTTGAAAGAGCTCTCATTACCTGCAACTCACAATTAATTGAAAACAATTAAAAATGCAAATTAAGTTGATATTTAAATGAGATATAAAAATCATAAAAACGCCTTTAAATGAGATATGAAAATAAAAAAACACCTAATTACTTGAATGATGGATGGTAATCAAATATAAAATTAAACAAAAACGCCTAATTACATGAAAGATGGATGGCACATATCGAAATTCAAGTCCTGCTTCCAACGGATCATTAAATACGGACTTAAAACAATAAGGTGAATACATTTTTGCAACTAACGGATCATTAAATACTGAATTTAAATAATTCGGTGAATACATTTTTGCAATTGTAACGGACCATTAAATACCGTATTAAACAATTTCGATGAATACATTAATGTGCTCTAGTGAAGTAAGCTAGAAGGAGAAAATAATAATAAAAGCCCACTTAAATTTATATAGGAGCCCAAACTACTAATAGCTTGCCACATCATCAATCCATATCTTCGAATTAACTTTAGATAAGAAATCAAGATCCTATAATAGATGTCACATAGGAGAAGGACGATCTTAAGTTATAAGGGATATAGATGTTTGACTTTTGTATTATTATCTTTAATCTTTAATATTTATTAAATGAATAGCGTTATGATGTCATCATTCTATTTTCAAATTTTTTTCTACTAATCATGTCCCTTTGGTGGTGGTTGTCTTCTACTCCAATGATGGTGTGGGTCTTATTCTCTTACGTTGGTGGTGTTCACCGGCGATGGTCGTGGTCTTCTTCTATGATGATGGTGGTCACAAGTGACAAGGATACAGAGGATATATGGTGGTGTTGGGAAAGGGGGACGATGAGGGTTTGTAAATTTGAACAAGCAAAAACTTGAACTCCCAAATAAAGATGAGTGATGTGAATTTTGAACAATGAGGATTTGTAAAATTGCTAGGATTTTACCCCTCATTCGTGTTCATCTTAATAATAATAATAATAATAATAATAATAATAATAATAATAATAATAATAATAATAATAATAATATAAAATAAAAAGTATAATAAATAATAAAATTCAGAAACTTTGTTATATTAATCTCAAAAAATATTAGTTCATTACATATAATATTAAAATCACGATAGTTTTTTTACATTTTTGTGCACATTAGCTTACCAAAGGGTCTTGGGCCACCGGTATATGAGTTTGTAAAATATGCTTTCAACCTTAAGGTTGTAGGTTCTAGGCTAGATATGAACATTAGGTGTGGAATTAAAAGATAGAGTTTGTTGGTGTTTGGATGTTTAAAAAAAAAACTTAGCTTTATCTTTAACAATGTAATATCATAGGACAAATTTCACTAAAATATAACCAACTTTACCCGAATTCCTATTTTATGTTGTAATGTCCCAATTTTTTTCTTTACAAATATAAATTCATATAACCGTAAAATCGTTAAATAAAATATTCAATCACATCATCAATTTACAACCGGCCCAACACACGGGACTTACGGCGTAACATATATGTTTTAAAGTAACGTTCATATATCAGAGTTTATAGAAAGCTAATTGTGGAAGCAGCTGTCATGCAGGAGCCTTCCCCTTGTCGGCTCGCGACGGTCCTGTAAGGAATAAACATCAACAGGTTAAACATAAAGCTTAGTGAGCACACAAGACTCTTACATTATATCAAGACACACATCTACAGATAGTGTACATCACATCAGTTATGCCACATAGGCGAAGTGGCCATCTACCAAATGAGCCCAGCTACTCACGACACCACACAGGTATCACATCATGCATATATCCCACACAGGCGGGGTGGCCATCTACCAAACGAGCCTAGCTGTTCATGACACCACACAGGTATCACATCATATATGCCACACAGGCGGAATATCATCACAGTATCACATAGAGCATGTATCACAACATAATACAAGAGTTAGTGAAACTCACCTGATTCAGTAGCAACAGCAATAAAACACAGTAATAGTCGTACTCGCGGATTGAACAGTTAACGAATCCGATAGCAAAAACCTACAACATATCTTATCGAATCAATACCGGGTACAAGTCCTTAAATCGTGTGACACACTCATACATACCCCAAGTCCTAAGGTCGGACCACAGTCCAAGTCGCACCCAAGTACCCAAGTCGGACAACACCCACTAAGTCGGACCAACACTTAGGGCGCACAACTTACTTAAGTCGGACCACTCATTGGTCCTAGGTAAGTCGGACGACACACACTCCGAGTAAGTCGGACGACACACACTCCAAGTAAGTCGGACGATAAGTCGGACACCAAAGTCGGACCATAAGAACACAGAAAACACAGTCGACACTTGATTCATGAAATTTCTCAAAACACCACGTACCATATTCGGTGTTTCCAGTTTCTAAGGGTCTTTAACACCATACAAACAAATCCTTTTTGACAAATCGCATTATTAACAACATTTAGTGGGTTAAAACCCATGGTTAGTTCTCGGTGATGTGTTCTTCGAAGAACATAGGGTGCATGTCATAAAATCATTTTAACTTCAAGCATTTGGTAGAATGGTGTTACCAATTCCACTGGGTTGTTTCTTATGAAGAAAAATCGGCACAGACAACATGAAAAGTAGGTTAATATCCCTTTTAGCTCACTGAAATGTGAGTTGCTTAATCTAGGTCGACCTTTATAAGAACAAGGTGAAGAAAACCCACTTTGACAGCTTTCTAATAAATTCTATAAACTGGGATCCTTACATGATTACAGCTATAGAGGTTTAGTATCCATACCTTATATCTTCTTCAAAGGTTGCTTCAAAACTCCAATCCTTTGCTCCCTCTTCAAGATAATACACACACAGGACACTCTCTTCCTTTTCTCAGCTTATCGAGCAAAGATGGTGAATGGAACATATATATATAAACCACACCTTCTTATTAAAAAGTCTAAGCCCAACTTATATATATATATATATATATATACACACACACACACACACACACATACATACATATATTCCCAACTAATAACTCGCTTAAATAATAACAGCTCTGGAACTTGTTTAATAACGACGACGACAATAATATTCCCATCTCATTTACATCGCGACATAAATACAATAAATGATTTAAATTAAATCTGAGAGTGGGTATTACAATTGGGGTGTTACATATGTATTCAACTTTTAAAATTTCCAGGTTAGATGATGACGTGAGACCAGTTTTGTTGATGTGGTATGTTAGTTGACTTCTGACTTAGATTTTCTTATTTAAAAAAATTAAAATAAAATAAATTTATTATTATTATTATTATTATCATTTGATTATAGTTTCATCTTCACCAATATTATGATCTCGAAACTATACATCAAGTTTCATCTTCATCAAATCACAATCAAAACCAAAATCTTCATCGCATCTTTTCCTCGTTTCCAGATTAGGGTTTCTTCTTTGCAAAACTTTATCTTTATCTTCGCCAATTTGGATTCATCTTCCCCGGTTAGGGTTCATATGACTTCA
>JAUEJL010056214.1:0-19552 GCA_032274825.1 Drosophyllum lusitanicum | reverse complement strand
TAAATTCAAACTTTATGGTAAAACTGTTTGAAAAAAAACTTTAATGATTAAACCGAAACTGAAGTAAAACTTTGATGATTAAACTATTATTGACCCTTAAATAAATATTGGTCAAGCTAGTTTAAGTTGACAAAGTATCAATTTCGCATTAAAACGTTAAACCGCATAAAACATAACTCAAGGACATATGCTAAGCTTTGATCACTAGAACTCAATTATAAATTTCAGATATGCTATTATGGGATTCATATCCATAAATCAGCAACAAAAATATAAAGAAAAGTAATATAAAATCAAATTTAATATAAATGATCAAATGATCAATAATATAAGATTAAAATCAACTAAATAATCGTAAAGGAAACAACAAAAAGACTAATATAAAACCAAAACTTTTTTATATATTTTAAATTGTTGCTCAAACGAGTCAATTGTAAAAGAAGATTTAAAAGATAAACTCGTTTAAATGGTTACCCTTACAAACCCCGTAATGTCATAGTGGAAATGCCGTCTTACTCTTCTCTAAATCTTCTTCAAATATGAATGTCTCATTTCACGCTTCTTTGCCACCTCATGTAAGGCGGCTTTCACTAGCCTTCTAGCACTTCCCTACATCACATAAAATCAGCTTTTCATGCCCGTCATCGTTATATAATCGAAAGAGAATGCGAAAGTTGCAAGAACTCTTGCAACCTTGATACTATCTCCGAATTATACAATGATAACAAGCACATAAATATGATTTTCTATGTTTCATGAAAGTGCTAAGAAATTGGTGAGAGCTGCCTTACAGAAGGAAGCAAAGAAGCGAGAAATGAGATATTCAGATTTGAAGATTGAGAAGTGAGTAAAACGGCATTTCCACAAGGATATTACGGTTGTAATCGTGTTTCTGGACTTAAATCTTGTGAGAAAAGCCGGTTAGAAGGCCCATTGTGTTTGTAAGAGGCGGTGGTGTTAATCTTACTTCCAAAACTATCGGACCACTCACAACCCCCACCACCGCCACCTAACTTTCCCGGTTTGTCATCATCCACCATCTTATGGTGGATAGATTCAATGCTTACCCTCACAAACTCTTTAATCTTGAAAGGACAAGAAAAGGGAGAGCGTGAACAGTTTTTGAACACAAAAGGCTTATTTCAATTCAAATTAACATCGATTACTATTATATTTCGTTATTTCCGTGTAAGTAAGAATAACAAGTAAGTTTATTAATCTCCATTCTGTTCCTTAGTTCCTACTTAGTAAAAGCTCCGGTTCCGGCTCCGGCTAGTTTTCCAAAACAAACCCTTCGTCTGATCTAATAATCTAATCCGAACTATCCAATTAGTCAATTTTCTAAGAAAACTGAACTCTAATTTGTACATGTTTGTTTGAAAAAACTTACAAACAACTTAGTTATGCCCATACGTTTAGATCTTGGTCCTTTAGTTATAGCTCTAGGATTAAAACGGTGTGGAATTAGGTGTAGCCATATTACAAGCTTATGTTAAAAAAGATCTAAAACATAAACTCAATTACTCTTAATTCTAACTTTCGGTATTACCTTAACTTCGGGTTTTTATCAAGAGTTTTTTAATACCAGGAATTATCGTTCCTAGTATTTGAGTCAAAATAATGGTGCGTCATTTGTGCAATTGGTTTTGTTGGATAATTTATTTCATATGTGAAAACCAAATCAAAAACTGATATTTTCAATTAGGTTCATAGCATGTAATTCTTGATTCCATGTATTTGCAAGCAGGAATTGCTTCGGTTTGAACTAAGAAAGAGAATGGAGATTCATAACCCTATTTGTTATTCTTACTTACACGGAAATAACGAAATACAATATTAAGAGACGTTAATTTGAATCGAAATAAGCCTTTTGTGTTCAAAAACCCTTCACCCTCTCCTTTTTCACGACTTTCAAGATTAAGGGGTTCCTGAGGGTAACCATTGAATTTTTCCACCATAAAATGGTGCACGATAACAAATCAGAAAACTCAAGTGATGACAGTGGTGGTTGCTAGCGGTGCCAGAGTTTTGGAGGAGGATTAACACCACCGCCTCTGACAAACACGGTAGGGCCCTTCCAGCTTGCTTGGTCACAAGATTTGTGTCTAGAAACACGACTACAACCGTAATGTCATTGTGGAAATGCCTCCTTACTCCCCTCTCAGTCTTTTTCAAATCTGAGTATCTCATTTCCCGCTTCTTTGCCACCTCCTGTAAGGCAGCTTTCACTAGCCTTTTAGCACTTCCCTACAACAAACAAAAATAGCTTTTGATACCTGTTATTGTTATATAATCGGGAAAGGATGTAAAAGTTGCAAGAACTCTTGCAACCTTGATACTATCTCCAAATTATACAATGATAACAAGCACATAAATATGATTTTTTGTGTTTCATGAAAGTGCTAAGAAATTTTTGAGAGCTGCGTTACAAAAGGTAGCAAAGAAGCGAGAAATGAGATATTCAGATTTGAAGAAGATTGAGAGAGGAGTCAGACGGCATTTTCACAAGGATTTTACGGTTGTATTCGTGTTTCTGGACTCAAATCTTGTGAGAAAAGACAGTTTGAAGGCCCACTGTGTTTGTAAGAGGCGGTGGTGTTAATCTTACTTCCAAAACTCTCGGACCGCTCACAACCCCCACCATTGCCCCCTAACTTTCCCGGTTTGTCATCATCTACCATCTTATGGTGGATAGATTCAATGCTTACCCTCACAAACTCCGTAATCTTGAAAGGACAAGAAAAGGGAGAGCGTGAAGAGTTTTTGAACACAAAAGGCTTATTTCGATTCAAATTAACATCTCTTAATATTGTATTTCGTTATTTCCGTGTAAGTAAGAATAACAAGTAAATTTATTAATCTCCATTATGTTCCTTAGTTCCAACCGTTAGTAAAAGCTCTGGTTTCGGCTCCGGCTCCATTTAGTTTTCCGAAATAAACCCTTAATGTAATCAAATAATTTAATCCGAACAATCCAATTAGTCAATCTTCTAAGAAAACTGAACTCTAATTTGTACATGTTTGTTAGAAAAAACTTACAAACAACTTAGTTATGCCCATATGTTTAGATCTTGGTCCTTTATTTATAGTTCTTGCATTAAACGGTCTGGAATTAGGTGTAGCTATATTGCAAGCTTATGTTAAAAAAGATCTAAAACAGAAACTCAATTACTCTTAGCCCAAACTTCGAGTATGACCTTAACTTCGGACAGGCGTTGTCGTTTCTAGTTTTTGAGTCAAAATAATGACACGTCATTTTGTGCTATTGGTTTTGTTGGATAACTTGTTTCATATGTGAAAACGAAATCAAAACCTGATATTTTCAATTAGGTTTATAGCATGTAATTCTTGATTCCATGTATTTGCAACCTAGAATTGCTTCGGTTTGAACTAAGAAAGAGAATGGAGATTCATAACCCTATTTGTAATTCTTTCTTACATGGAAATAACAAAATACAATATTAAGAGATGTTAATTTGAATCGAAATAAGCCTTTTGTGTTCAAAAACTCTTCACGCTCTCCCTTTCTTGTCCTTTCAAGATTACGGAGTTTGTGAGGGTAAGCATTGAATCTATACACCATAAGATGGAGAATGATGACAAACCGGGAAAGTTAGGTGGCAGTGGTGGGGGTTGTGAGCGGTCCGAGAGTTTTGGAAGTAAGATTAACACCACCGCCTCTTACAAACATGGTGGGCTTTCAAACTGTCTTTTCTCACAAGATTTGAGTCCAGAAACATGAATACAACCTTAAAATCCTTGTGGAAATGCCGTCTTACTCCCCTCGCAATATTCTTCAAATCTGAATATCTCATTTCTCGCTTCTTTGCTTCCTTCTGTAAGGCAGCTCTCACCAATTTCTTTGCTAAAAGGCTAGTGAAAGCTGTCTTACAGGAGGCGGCAAAGAAGCGGGAAATGAGATACTCAGATTTGAATAAGATTGAGAGGGGAGTAAGGCGGCATTTCCGCGATCACATTATGGTTGTAGTCATGTTTCTAGACTCAAATCTTGTGACCAAAGCAAGCTGGAAGGGCCCTACCGTGTCTGTGAGAGGTGGTGGCATTAATCTCTCCTCCAAAACTCTCAGACCGCTCACAACCCCCACCACTGCCACCTAACTTTCCCGGTTTGTCATCATCCACCATCTTATGGTGGATAGATTCAATGCTCACCCTCACAAACTCCGTAATCTTGAAAGGACAAGAAAAGGGAGAGCGTGAAGAGTTTTTGAACACAAAAGGCTTATTTCAATTCAAATTAACATCGCTTACTATTATGTTTCATTATTTCCGTGTAAGTAAGAATAACAAGTTTATTAATCTCCATTCTATTCCTTAGTTCCAACTGTTAGTAAAAGCTCCGGTATCGGCTCCGACTCCATTTAGTTTTCCAAAACAAATCCTTCGTGTGATCAAATAATCTAATCCGAACTATCCAATTAGTCAATCTTCTAAGAAAACTGAATTCTAATTTGTACATGTTTGTTAGAAAAAACTTACAACCTAGTTATGCCCATACGTTTAAATCTTGGTCCTTTATTTATAGTTCTTGCATTAAACCGTCTAGAATTAGGTGTAGCTATATTGCAAGCTTATGTTAAAAAAGATCTAAAACAGAAACTCAATTACTTCTAACTTCGGACAGGAGTTGTCGTTTCTAGTTTGAGTCAAAATAATGACGCGTCATTTTGTGATATTGGTTTTGTTGGATAACTTGTTTCGTATGTGAAAACGAAATCAAAACCTGATATTTTTAATTAGGTTCATAGCATGTAATTCTTGATTCCATGTATTTGCAGGCAGGAATTGCTTCAGTTTGAACTAAGAAAGAGAATGGAGATTCATAACCCTATTTGTTATTCTTACTTACACGAAAATAACGAAATACAATATTAAGATATGTTAATTTGAATCGAAATAAGCCTTTTGTGTTCAAAAACCCTTCACCCTCTCCTTTTTCACGACTTCCAAGATTACGGGGTTCCTGAGGGTAACCATTGAATCTGTCCACCATAAGATGGTGCTTGATAACAAATCAGAAAACTCAAGTGACGACAGTGGTGGTTGCTAGCGGTGCAAGAGTTTTGGAGGAGAGATTAATGCCACCACCTTTCACAGAAACGGTAGGGCCCTTCCAGCTTGCTTTGGTCACAATATTTGAGTCTAGAAACACGACTACAACTGTAATGTCATCGTGGAAATGCCGCCTTACTCCCCTCTCAATCTTCTTCAAATCTGAGTATCTCATTTCCCGCTTCCTTGCCGCCTCCTGTAAGGCAGCTTTCACCAGCCTTTTAGCACTTCCCTGCAACAAACAAAAATAGCTTCCGGTACCTTTTAATGTTATATAATCGAAAGAGGATGTGAAGGTTGCAAGAGTTGACGGATCAAAAGGATTTGATTCCAACATGTTTTTATAATGCCAGCTTGGGTTGATTGCCCAAATTTTGAGTTTCTTTTATAAGTAATTAACAATACATTGACAATTTGACATTATGTAAAATATAATAATACTACTATAATTAATAATGAAACTTTTAATAAAACAATTAAGGAGTTTGCATGTAAGTGTTGAGATTGCTTATTTAAACCTGTTTGTGGCCTCTTTTAAAAATGGTTGTTTAAATAAGCAAATCCCAAATTAAGAATAAACTTTGGGTCTCTTTCAGTTAAATTTAATGATTTGACTCACTCGAGATAAAACACAACCTAAATCGGATCATTTATAGAAATTGCCCCCTCTAGTAGTATCAAGGAGACTTACATTTCGTGGGTTATTTTGGACTATATCAACTGCTTCTTGATTGCTGAGGTGCTCCCACAGACCATCAGATGCAAATATCAGAAATTGATCATGCGGTTGGATTTCATGCACCGATATGGACGGATCCGAACTCAATATTGGTCGTCGGATTGGGTCACGAAGACGAAACTTGGCGTACAATGGCTCCCTATTAAACTCTGCCTTCTTCAGGTATACATCACCTATAGATCTCGATATCTGCAATCAGAATCCCAAACATTATTCCCCAAAATCTTACAATTTCACAGTTCATACACCAATAAAAACATCTTATGATTCTAAAGGTGACACTAATAAAACATGTTATGACTCTAAAAGTGATTCCCTATTCAGTCAAATAACACTTTTGTATTCTAATTCTAATTAATTCTCAAAATTGGGTAACAAATAGACCATTCCACTTATGAATGGGTCAACTTGGGTCATGCTTTAAGAGAAAAATTGTCAAATAGCTGCAACACACCCAAAGTGTACCCCTTACTCAATCCACCCCACTCACCCATTTTGCCACCTCTACTCAAAAACGATACAAATTTAGCCTATGAATCAGAAATTTGCCAAGACAAGTACAACAACGAAAGAAGTTAAAGCATAACAAAGATTTTCATGTGCTAAAGCATGAAGTCGAGGTTTCACGTAAATTAAAAAAAAAGAAGAATAATAGAAAATGAATACATAAGGAGCAGCACACCCTACATGAATTTTAAAAAAACAAGAATAATAGAAAACCTCATAAAGTTTAAGCCAGTCTTAGTACATCAAATTTGGAGTTAAAAAGATCAAAATTATTATTTTCCATGATATACAATCTAGACAAAGGAGTAACTATAGACATATTTTTAACTACCAACCCGAATAAAGTATTAACTATTAAATCACTTAAATTAAATGTAGGAGCAAAAGAATAAATAAGGACTATAGACATTATTACAAGGTTAGCTAGTATAAATAATCTATAAGCATTATTAGGATTTGAAAATTGTACATCTTTAATTCATATTGTGGTTTTAAAGGAGGCAATATAAACAACAAAGTCCATGCCAGTTTAAATATATTGCTTCAAAAGCATTCTTGCAAGATATGTGAAACACATGTTTCATAAACACAGGTTAAACAGATACTCCACTTCTAAGTATAGAGATCAAAATGGGTACTTCTGAAACACAAGCCCAAACATCCCCTTAAGGTGTAACAAATCATTAGTTAACTAACCACAAAATACCATGAACCTACCTGTATGAGGCCCTTCACACGCCATACATTATGCTTCAAAACTACAATCTGAGGGTCATCAGGATGCAAGCTGTGGAGTTCCTGCCTAATCGACTCTATGCTCGCATTGTGTTCCACTGATAGTTGGATGGCAATAACCTCCCCAGTTGCCCTCACCCCTCTTCCCAAAACCGCACGTGAATCACCAACATTAGCAATGTAAAGGGTCCCGTTACAAATCACGCCAACTAAACAACAAGTTCCAACAGCAGCCAATTGCGGTTTCACCGTCCACTGTTTAGCCACAATAGATAAAAACCCCTCTTCTGTTGCCTGAAATGCTTTTCTTATAACATCAGCTGACATAGAATGTTGTTCTGTTGTAAGCCCTAAAACACGTTCACAATCAGGACCCAAATGAGAGAAAACTAAAACAATAACAAGAGAATTAAATCTAGAATAGTTGTTTTGCACTTACTTTTGAGATTGTGAAAAAGATTATCGTTGACATATCGAGATGTTTCGGGTCCACCATGACCATCATAAACACCAATAAAGGTTCCATATGGACCAGAATCAAGAAAGCTCAAGGAACCTGACTCAATTTGACTTTGATCTTCAAGCAACATGTTGGCCTGAACAACAGCCATTGAGTAATCACCATTTAAATGGTGACCAATATCTTTAAACCAAAGAAGACCCTCCTGCCTGCCGGCTGCATCAAAACCATCAGCAGGTCGCCAGCAGGCCTTGAGAAAATTTATCAATCTTGATAACATCCCTCATCTCACCACAACTTAACACCAATTTCTCACCATCCAAAATTGGATGTCAAAGACACTAAATCTCTGTTTTCAATATTCAACTTCCCTGCATTTAGAAGCAAAACTAAAGATACAATCACACAATACAACTAATCAATCAAGAAAGAAAAGTTAAAAAACTAAACCCTAGTAGAAGATAAAACCAAGAATTAAGATGAATCTATTCTTTAGGGTCAAATCAAATCTCGCATACACATCAGCATTTAGAAACAGGCGACTGATTTTAATTTCAAATCAATAAACAGAAAGAGGGATAAACTAAACGTATAGATAAATAGAATAAGAGAAAGAGGAAGAAAGACGACTCACAGTTCAAAAGTTAGGCCTTTTTGAAGGGGTGTGTTTTCTGGTGAGCTACCAAATGAAAAGGATGGAGATCTGAAGAAATTAGAGCAAACCCATGTGGGGTTTAGATGTGGTAGATCTGTAGATCAATCAAATATCCAAACACTGTAGAAACGTATACGTATTCGTAATCGTATATATCTTTTTTTGATGTTTTGTTGAGTGCGTATTAATTGTACGATCAAATTCTCGTGATGAAGAGAGAGAGAGAGAGAGAGAGAGAGAGAGAGAGAGAGAGATGATCGAAGAGTGATGATGAGAGGGCCGTCGGAAGTTTCCCCCTCTGAGAGATCTCTCTCTTTCTACTTTGTATATTTCTTCATCCATTTCCTTCATCGCTTTCCTTTTAAAGAGAGTTGGTTTTGGTCTACTACCAATTTACAGTTTTAGCTTATTTTTAGAGTAAATTACATATTTCGTTTAGTGATACGTGTATTTTATTAATTACACTAACGGTCCTTATTGTTTAAATTTTGTAACACCGGATGTTAAAAATAACGGATGTTTTGCTATCTTTTTTAAAATTTTAATCTTACCATTATTGTTATTATTATGAAGTTCATAATACATGATCTTGGGTTTATACCACCCCTTTGGCTAACTACATTATCTTACATTTCAATTTTCACTGGCTAATTGTTAGAGAGATAATAATTTCAATCTACAATTGAACCTTATTATTTGATAATCACAAAACTGTATTCTTAGATTAAATTAAAAAATATATTAACATGTGTTGTAAAGATTAGACTTATTTTCTTTACGATAGTTTATAGTTTAGTAGTCAGTTGAGTGACTATAATGAGTCAGCTGAGCATAAGCAAAGCATTTTGTTTGATCAACTGATCGAGTACTAGTAGTGGTAATTTGTTTGATCAGCTAAGCAATGTTTTCTCGGTTAGCTGAGCAACTTTCTGCTTAGTTATCCAAATATCAGCGAACTAAATTGCTTAGCTGTCTCACGTCTGTCGATTAGTTGTGTGATGTGTTGTTTACTACACTTTTTGATGTAAAAAGATAAGAAGATCTTGAACATCCTAGTTTAATCAAGTGTTGAGTGACAACTTTATCCTTTGTTAATCAAGTTATTAAGAAACAATAAATACAAGATTCAAGTATCTAATGAGAACATTTAAAGTTAAAAGATAAGGGTACACTTACATTATTATTATATTGGGTAAATATGTAAAAGTACAATAAAGTGAAAAGCAATTTTTTCACTTTGTAGTAATTTTACACAAAAGAGGGTGATATTTTTTCAAATCATATTTTGTATGTTACTAACCTTATATTTTGATGCGACATATCCTTCAAAATGAAATCTTACTTTCCTCTACAAAAAAAAGACGCAACACCATTGTTAAGCATTCACACTTTACGCCAGAAATAGTTTTACATTTTAGAGAGAGTAATCTTTGAATTTGTTCATGTGTTAAACACCCTTAGACATTTAGTTATCTTAGGTATAAGCTTGTCTATATGTTAGAAATAATTTAATTGTCATCTTTTATAGTGTTAGAAAATTATGCATCATTACACTTGTAATTTTTTATTCGCATCAATAAAAATGATATTAATCATCTTCACCCAAGGAAACACACACCAAAAGTATACGATCATCTCTCACTTGAACCGTCCACCGATAACCATCCAAATCCCACCATCGGTATCATTAAAAGTACACAATACATACACATATATTCTAAAACGCAAATAGGAAACCCAAAACCTTAGACCTTGAAAAATCAATCGAAGAAAATTCCCGTGTAACCTATTCGTATTCTCAAATGTAAAATTGCTAAGGGGTTTGAATAGAATTATCAACGGTTTAATTAAGTTTTTTAAAGATTTAGTTGTATTTATACAAAAAAAATCGATGTTTAACAAATGGTGTTTTGTTTTTTAAGATGTAAAACGTCTATTTTTTTCTGTCTGTAAAATGAGTTGGACCCGAAGTCTTCTTTATAAAAATAAAAGATAGTTTGATTTTTTTACCTCTTTTCGAGCCAAAATTATCAACATCCCGACCCTAAAAACCAAATTCAATCGATTTCGATAACGATTCGAATATGCCTAATCGAAATAACGAAATCGAAGCAAGCCAAAACCTAAATTGGGACCTAGAATTTAAATAGAAAGTAAGGATAGTTACCATATTATGAGTAGCAACACAAAAATCAGTATACTATTGCTTGATAGTATAGTTAAGACAAGAATTGTTAAAGCATTTGAAGTTGGATCACCCAAGTTTGACCGATCTTAATCACTTGTGTTATATTTTACTTAGCAAGGCCTAATTTATAATGACATGGTAAGGTACTAAGGTTATTACTTAAACACAATTATCCATATTAAACAATGGCATTATTACTAAACAGAGTGAATCATGCTAGTCTACTTCTAACTAAGTGCAATTTATACTCAAACCATAATTCCTGGTCAAGGTCTCCCAATAATAATATTTAATGATCAATTAAATAAGATTATATTTGACTTGAATCTGATGATGTGATACCTTATCCTAACCATGAGGTCATTTATATGTGTTTTCTTATTCTCACAATTACTTATGAAACCAATCATACAATTTAAGATAATAAGTAAGTGATTAAAATAAAATTAGGAAAAACAATTATGGGACGATTTTATTCATATCCATACAAAACTTCTTAATTACTTCTATATCCTTATAAAACTTAAAATTACATCAATATCCTCGAAAACCTCTAAACTCGTATGTATATCCAAATACTTAATTTTATAATAACTAAATCATTTAAATATTAAAAAAAATTATCTATACATTAGTATATATGTAAACTTACTAAAATACCCCTGTTCAAATGGAATTATACAATTCATGTTCCCAAAATGAACACTTCTTCCTCCTGTCACTTTGATTCCTTTGCAGATGATTTCCAAACTTCTTTCCTATCATTAAAGATTAAACTATGAAAGTACTTGCACTTTTTTTAAGTATCAAAACAAATTAGTGGTTACTATTTCCCTTCAAACATTCAGATGCAGAAACTCTTTGCTTCAAATACTCAGATGCAGAGAAAAGTTTGATTGGAGAAAACAACATCTAATCTCTAACTCTAATAAAAAAATGTCATCAGCAGAAAAAACTTTTGTTTAATTTGCCGGTTTAAATCGTCGGCGGGATGAACTTCAATTTTCATTAATCTCTGGTTGGTTATCGAGGAAAGCCTTAGATGCAATAGTTGATCCCAATACAAGAAACTTGTTAAAATAACACTTAAGTTTTACTAAATTAATTTACGTTAAAAAATTAGACCTCATGCATATGTAGGTGGACGCATCTTTGTTTCTTGATTCTCACTATCTAATTTTGGCTATTTGTCATGAACAACATTATTTTTCGACGTGGAGAAATATTTCTTGATTATTTTCTTGCCCATGATTCAACCTACAAACATAAAAATATCACTATTTCGTAATTGAATAACACAATTTACAACTAATGATTTAAACACCCACAATCACGTTTCCAGTTTCTGCATTCTTCGATGAATCTTTAATCGATTCTGCCTTTGAATCTTTAACACAGAATATACATTCAAATATAACGAACGACAAACAGATCCATTCTTCTTTCTTTGGTTCTTGAGTTCTTCTCAAATGATTCGCATAAACGATAAAGGGGACGCTCAAACGCAGAATCGATTTGGCCATGTATAACAAACGATGAAAGAATCGCTCAAACATAGACGAAGAACTGAAATCACGAAAACTTGCATAGAATCGCTCAAACGCAGACGAAGAACTGAAAGCAAGATTCAGGAAAATCTCAAACGCAGAGTCGCAACGAAGAACTGAAACTATGAAGGAATCACTCAAACTGAAGGAACCGCGTCAAGTCTTGGATTTATATAATGGGCATTGGCCAACATGGAAGTTGGGCTTACTTGGGAGGCCCAGCACTATTTAGGCCCACAAACTTTAAATGTAATTTGGTTTCTAAGATGACATTACCTAACCGAGGCCAACGCACCTGATCTGTGTCATTCTTATATGAATGAATAACCGAGTAATGAAGCAATTTTTATGTTAAATGATTCATTGATCGGGATGGTGGAACCGGCCACACACCAATTCATCTATTCGGAAAAATTATGATCACTAACAAAAATTTCTAGATCCGTCATTACCTACACATCCTATTTCTTCCGGTTAAGAAAAACGGTTTTATCCGGTCTCTAAGTTCATTTTTACAGCATGCAACTTTGGTGATCAGGAAACTGGTTTGCTTAAGAATGGTTACATAGTGCATTATGAGGTTATGTAAAAACATTGTCTAAGCTTTAAGTGTGCATATTTTCTTCCATGTTCATTTTTTCTTAAAACAAGAACCACTTGTACTAAATAGTCTGACTATTATTTTTTGGACTAATCAATCTAATTAGAATACATAAGCAAATTTCAAAAAAAACCCAAATAGTGAGTCAAAGTATCAAATCCGAATAAGCAACTTTCGTTTCACTATTGAGAACTACAAAAGCAAATAAGATAGGAAACAGTCAAATAGGAATGTTTATACAATTATTATACCTGATTAGGAGCCGAGTAGCCGATAATCTGATTGTAACGATGAGTCTATGATTGAATTTGAGTTTTGAGACCCATAGTCGATGATGATTGAAAATAACGATTGAGTCAACCTTGTCGGATTTAGTAGTGATTGAGGCAGCCACACGTTGGTCAATAGTCGCCTGGATAAACGATTAGGAGAATAACTGTAGTATTCCGAATTTTAAGATGTTATTAATATTGGTTAATAAGGTGTTTATGTTGCTCAAAAAGAAATTGTGTTTCATGTTTATAAAAGAAGTCATGAAATATCATAGATCAATTGGAAATTTATTATTTATAAAGGTGATTATATCTTTTTGATGTCATTGTGTAACGACCTTAAATCCTAACAATTTTGGTGATTAATGGCTCCAAGTTAATCTCTTATTTGAGAGCATATTTTAGGAGTTTAAATTGAGATTTAGGAGCTTAAATGTTGAAAGAATGACTTCTTGGGTTAGTATATGAGTTTGGGTGAATTTTAAATAAGTTTGAGGGCTTAATGTGTCATTTAGGTCGTGAGATTGACTTCTTGACTTCTTTTTTATCTGTGGTAATTCTAGGTTTCCTATTTTTAGTTTAATGGTCATGAGATTGACTTATGTAACACCTAAAGTTTGGATTTTCAAGATAAATATTTAATAAGCACGGGATTGAATAATGTATTTAAATTTACTAGAGTCAATACACCGTTGGTCCTTTTAGTATATGGGGTATTTCACTTTTCCTTTAAGCCAAAATCTTGCAATATTAGTCCTTTAAATGAGTTTTTTGCACACCATTGGTCATTTAACCGTTAACTTTAATGGTGGTTTTGTTAAATTTTTTAAAATGACTATTATACCCTTGGTCCTTTATAGTTTAATGACCTTTATTTTATGTCCTCTTTATTGTACTGTACACATTGACTGGAAAAAGAATCACAAACAGATCTTCACTTTGACTAGTATCAGAAGTAACCTCAGGCACCACGCTCCAGTACATCATCTTCATCATTTTCTCTTCTTTTCATTCATTTGTATGTTTAAAGTTATAGATTTAAATTCAGTTTTGATTTTGTTTAGGTTTTTAAAGTTTTGGATCTACCATCTCCCACCTCACCTCCATCACCATCATTCTCTCTCTACTTTCCCCTCTACCACCGGCCACCATCGTCTGCGACCATCACTACCATGTCACAACGATGACAACATTTGCCTCCATTTCTGCCGCTGATAACCACCATCTAAGAGACCCTCAACGACGACAACATATTTAGGGAGTGTTTCGGTGTATGCAATTTCTGGCGAAAACCATCATTGGGTGTGATCACCACCGCCATACTTCTTCTTCTGCTCTTTTTTTCTTATCTTTTTCTTCAATTTGTTCACATCTGTGGTGATTAGTGGTTTGGTGTTGCTTGGTGAGTGGGGTATGTGTGTGTGAGAGAGAGAGAGAGTGTGTGTGTGTGTTATACAGATCTTAGATCTTGGGTAGGGGCGATTTGGAGTGTTAGATGTTGTTGGTGAAGAGATGATGATGGCAGCAGTGATGGACCAGTGGTGGCGGTGGTCTCGCGGTGGTGGTTGTCCACTATGGTGTTAGATGTGTGTGTTACAGATCTTAGATCTTGGGTAGGGGCGATTTAGGGTGTTAGATGATATTCGTGAAGAGATGATGATGGCGGCAGTGATGGACCGGTGGTCTCACGGTGGTGGTTGTCCACTATGGCGGCGGTCTCATGGTGGTGGCAGTCTAGTGGTGATGGTGGTTCTAAGGTGGTAGTGCTATGGGTTTCTCATCCTATCAGAGGATAAGAGAGGGATTGTTTAGTTAAAATAAATGTTTAGCTTAAAATATGGTGTTTGGATTAAAATTTAAAAGAGTATAATAGGGTTTAGGGTTTAAGTGTATAAACTATAAAAGACTAAGGGTAAAATAGTTATTTTAAAATATTTAACCATAACACTGTTAAAGTTAACAGTCAAAGGACCAATGGTGTGCAAAAAACTCATTTAAAGGACTAATATTGCAAGATTTTGGCTTAAAGGACAAAAAGTGAAATACCCCATATACTAAAAGGACCAATTGTGTAATTGACTCAATTTACTATGACATTTAAAGAAGTTTAAATTGTTATCTATTTGTGATGCTTCCACTCTAAGTAAAAGATTTTTATATAAATTATGTTTTGGAAAATGAGTTTTAGAATTTTAAATTTTTATCAAAATTCAGGGTGTTACAATAACGATAATAATTTAGCCCATAAAATGGTTGAGCCAGCCTAGCCAGTCCCTCATCCAACCCATAACCAACTTCTAAATTAGGACTATGACATATGGATACATCTCTCCATTCATTACTACATGCTATGTATTACATATAAATTTGAAATCTATTTTCTAACTAATTAGTTTCCACTATTCATACCAAAAAGTATCTACTAGAAATCTAAGGTATCATTCAATTCTCCGGAATTGATGAGATTTGGAATTGACAATATCTTTCTACTAATGCTTTTTGACTAAAATCAATAAATCTTTTCAAATCCTTAAGATTAAGGAACTCCTAATTCATCCAATTAGTCAAAGATTTAATTAACCACCTAGACCCATGGCCCACCACCACCAACGATAACCGCCACCGTTAGTCGCAATCGCCGACCACCATGTACCACCATCACGGTAGTCCCTATTCGACACCATCAACTACTACCATCGCTATCACCACCGCACCACCTACCTAGCACCAATACCTACCACACATGCCGCCACCACCACTACCATCATCACTACCATCGTCGTCTCCTCCACCACCACCTCAGCACTACCCACCCATCACCACCACCATAGTTGTTTTCACCACCACCACTACTATTGTCGGTGTCACTAGCACCATCATCGTCGTCACCACCACCCATCATCCTCTACCACCGTCGTCGGCCCTACTCCCCACCACCCACCGTCGTCGCAGTCGCCACCACCATCACCACTGCACCACTCACCCATCACCATAACCGTTGTCACCACTACCACTGTTGTCATCACCATTACACAACCCATCACCACCACAACCACACCACCTGCTATCCTCCACCACTACCACCAACCACCAGCATTGGTTGTAGTGGTGGTGGGTGATGGTAGCGGTAGTTATGACAAAGGTAGTGGCGATGGGTGGGTGGATGGCTTTTCGTGGGCGACAATGGTGGTGTTGGTAACGGGTGGTGTCACGTCGAAAGGTGGCAATAGCGGCGGTGGTATGGTGGTGGCAATAAGATAATGGTGGGGTGGGTGGCGGCGGTTATTATGTGTAATTGGTGGTATAATTTATTATTGGTTTATACATATCCACTTTATTATTTTTTGGTTAAATTTCAATTCTTCTATTTGCCAACTAAACAAGATATAATTATTCATAAATTTTATTTTCTTATTAATTTCAATTTCTAAGAATTCACTCTTCAAATTCCAATTAGCATAATCCTTTTACGAACCAAATGGGACCTAATCTTTCTCAACCTTTTTATAAAGCTTATCAATCTAGCAATAAACTGTGATGATTTTATAAACTGGATTAGTCATCAAACCAGTCGTATCGATTCATCAATTTAATCTAGACCATTTCTAAAATTGGATGATGTCATAAGTATTTTAAAATATATAAAAATACTAAAAAATCTCAAAATTTTAAAATTATTTCCAAATTAGATGGTTAAATTCAATACTTAGGGGTTATTTATTTGCCGTTTACCGGAACCATTCAGCGCTGAATACTGAATTGTTCAGCATTCAGCGTGTTTAATTGTTGCCTTTGAATGAAGTGTGCTGAATGAAACAGAAGAACGCTGCTGAATCATTCTACATTAAAGTACATTTTGAATCATTAAGCATCAAGTACTTTACCCTAGTACTCCTTTCACACGTTGTCTTGTTAAACAATCATATCTTATAATCTTATAATATAATATATCACTATTAAGGTTAAAATGGTAATTTGCATCATTCAGATTATTTATTCAGAGCCTTTATCAAACATGTTACATTCAGAGGCATATTCATTCAGAATCTTTAAATTATTCAGACCACACAGAATCATTCGGTGTTTAATCATTCTGTTTTAACAAATAATCCCTTACACTTTAAATATTCACACACAAGACACGCAAATTTTCATAGTTCAACACTTTAATTTTTACATTAATCATTAAAAATTATGATTAAAAAAAAGTAAACCACCAAAAATCAGAAAGAACAGGAAAAAAAAAGATGGATAAATACCAACTCCCTTAAGAAAAAGATGGAGAGAGCATTCATGCCGACTAAAGGGTGGTGTCAAGGCCAGATAATGTCAACATAAACACTACAAGAGTAATCTCATATATAGAACAGTCTCAAACTCTTATGAAGAGTTCTATCCGCCATTTCATTTATCCATTCCTACCGCTTAAAGCACTAAAATTGCATTTTCTGGACTGGACATTGCCTATAATTGTAAGAGAACTGAATTATCCACGGGTACATCCACTCTAAATTTGTAAATTAGAGCCTACTAAGGTGTCGGGATAAAGTATTACTTGAAAATCTCCTATGATATCTCAAAACAAACACATGTTGAAACGAAGTCTTGGCCTCGTGCACTTTTACTTGCTGTAAAGGTACACAAAGCTGAAAATCAGAAATCCAGCCATCTGCAACAATTAAAGATGGTGTTAAATCATTTTTCCTAGAAAAGCACACGAGCATGCACCCTTGTCATCTTAAATTTACAAGATTTTGAGCAAGTGAGAAATGAATACCGTTGAGAATGAGGCTCCGTAATATGGAAAAGCCGTTGGGATGAATCTCTCATATTCGTTGTGTCTGAAAGGTCGAACTGGAATCTGCAAGCCCGTATAGAAATCATGAAGTGAATGGAAGTGGGAATCTTGCCTCGTTTACATATATGAATGTGTTGATTTGGTTGTGTTTCTTATCTCTTAATGGTGAAACAAGTATAATAATAATATATAAAAAGCCTTAAACAGGTTAAAAGTAACCCATGAGTATTTTTAACGCATACTAAATTCAATTTATCCAATTATATATTTGAAACAGAAAAAGATGATTATTAATATGATAAAACTTTTGTAATCATATGTGAGACACTAATTGTTTGTTTAAAAAAGTACAAAATTTGGACAAAGCCTTTCGGGTCAACAAAAGCCAACCATACAATGACTTGTCTTGAATTTGTTATACAACCCACACATTTTGGTGTTGTGGATGAACATTTAAAAGAAAATAGAATTAACTAACACCAACAATTATGGGGATTATGCAACTAGTAAGCAGTTTTACCTGTTTTGCAAGTGACAAACTAGTGTATCCTAGCCTCTGATATTCAACCTTAAACTGGAAAACACCATAAACATCTGGCACCTTAAAAGAAGCATGATACAAACCCTGCAAATTAATAGAAAATGGAGAATTTAAGACCATGAATTAACAAGCATATGTAACATAGTTGAGTAGAATGTCTGAGATAATAGTGGATTTACCTTCTTATCAGTAGACATGGTTTTCAACACGTAGGGGCTCATCATGTAAAACTGAACCTGAACATCATTTGCAACGTATGGTTCCCAACTTGATCCAGACCACTCATAGATCTCTACCAAATACTCCTGAAACAAGTTCAGATTAACTGAGTTTTAATAAATATTATTAAACAGTTTATTTGCAAAAATAAAAGTTCAAACAACTTAAGAAAATTTCAGATATGATTAAAGGGCTTTTAAGTTTACATAATAGACTGTTAGCATATGAAATTTGATTACCAAGTCATCATTGATCCTGTAGATAGCAGGTTCGTCAGTCTCTCCAACCCTGTGGTGTCTGACATTGACAGCCTGTTCATAATTTAAAATGGATGATTCAGAAAAGTTAGTATACAACTAGAATACATGAAATGTAGTTTATACCTTTACCAAAAAAAGAACGAAAAAAGAAAACAAAGAACTAGCTATCTCACCTTTAAATGGCCTCTTTCATGGAAGACCCATTTGCTTAGCTCAGTAACAAACTGTTGATTACCAGATTTTGCATATCTGTTACAAGCAAATCTCTTTAAGTTTTTGGCAAAACATAATCCAAATTCCCAAGTTTAATCACAAAAATTGGAAACAAGATCCAAATGTTAGAATAATCAGGTTTTGCTGAGCGGGTATATTATTATTATATCGGGAAGTATATTGCTATGATATAATCAACATAGCCAAAGAGGTGATTGTATTAAAGAAATCAAGTGAGCAAATACTCTACAGAAGATGTACTCACTTATTTGAGGCCCCTGCCTTTTGCACTGGTGATTTGAAGAACCTGCATAACATAATATTCGGTTCCACTTAAGCTAAAAACACATATGATGGTAAAATATGCAACTAAACACAATTGCTAAACATTTCATACTTATTGCTGAACAGATCTAAAGAGCCAGAGAACACAACTCTGGCATTATTTCTAGCCTGCAATATGAAAAAAAGAAATATCATTAGAAGATGAACAGAAGTTACAGATAGCCATCTGACTCGGGAATATAATAAAGTACCTGAACAACTGAAACCAATGAAATGGAAGATCCAGAAAGGGATGGTGGAGTTGACAGTTTAGATTTTGGATTGGCAGAATATGCTGATGGAGAAGCTGAGAGAACCTTCAGGACCTGGAAAACACAAGTCGAACTTCAAAATTTTACTTCCATCCATTCACGATTCATTTGTGAATCACACTGCATCCCAGCAACAAATGATGCATTT
>JAUEJL010056213.1:0-31580 GCA_032274825.1 Drosophyllum lusitanicum | reverse complement strand
CTTGAAGAAAATTGCTTCATTTCTGGTGTATGTTGATCGAGATGTTGTGTTGCACCAAAAACTTCCTGATTTTTTGTTTGGTATGTTGTTGATTATCCTTAAATTATGTTTTTTGTTTGTTATTTCCGTAATTTCTTATCTGGGTTTACATTTTCTTGAAGAAAATTGCTTCATTTCTGGTGTATGTTGATCGAGATGTTGTGTTGCACCAAAAACTTCCTGATTTTTTGTGGGTTTTTTGTTGGGGTTGTATATGTTATTAAGATTCATACTCTTTTGTGTATACCATTCGTTACTTCTCTGGACTGATTTAATAGTTTGCTATTTAGCTGATTCATGAAAAAGTCCCTTCAATTTCTCGACCCATGATGACTTTCTTGAAGTAATGCTTATGTTTCTGGGTTCTGTATGTGTGTTGGTAGATAAATTGATTGTAGATTAGGGCAAGATCCATTGCTTTTGATGAGTGCCCAATTTGTGCAAATTAGAGTGAATTCGACTCTAGGGTTAGTGGGTGGGTGGTGTTTGGTTGTGAAAGTTTTGTTTTTTATTACAATTTGATATCATTAAGGTCACCATTGTTCTCTGTTTTCATTTTAAGGATTCAAGTTAATTACTTTTTGAGAGCTGGGTTTTGCTACCATGGATGCAAAGTTTCTCTTAGTACTATCTCTTTTGATGTTTAAAGAAAATTTATCTTATGCTTAAATTGATAAATGTGGACTCCTTTGGATGGGTTGGAGTTCTGGTGTTCCATATTAACACTGATATCTGCTAATTCATTAGGTTTTCTATGTCGGTTTTACGATTCTATTTGGTTTGTGATGTTATCTTTCTATGCTAACTTAATTTGTGTTAAATGATTCTATAAAGCTTACTTCATCTGTGTTATTTTTGTGTTTATTGTTTCTTGATCACAAGCTTTTTTATGGAGAATGTATATATAAACATGGATCTTTTTGTTGATATTAAATGTAAACATGGATCTTTTTGTTGATATTAAATGTAGTTGTAACGAATGAATAAGGGGACAACTGTTATGGTTTATACATCAATGGAATGCTTCTTTCATGCTTAATGTCATATAAATTGAGTACTTTGGTTTACAAAGTGTTAATTTGAATTCATGATTGATGAATTTGGTTCTACATTTCTTCAAGTTCTTAAGGGTTTCAATGCAAGGGCAGAGGGGTGCTATCGGTTCCTTTCCGGAAACATTAGGATTTGAACACGGTTCAACGTCAAGTGATGTGGTTAATTCTCCATCAAATCGGTTACCGGATTATATGTCTTTGAACCCATCAAATCAAGAGGGTCAGAATGTAAGTATCTGGTCCGTAGGTGAAGCTAGTTCAAGTTCTGGCCCGAGCCAAGTGAATCAGGGGCATATTGAACCAAGACCAGACTGTGGATGGTCTTCTTTGATGAAATCGTGTCCTGAACCACCATCAAGTGTGCTTTCTTTGGGTGATCATGGTTCTTCTAGTTCATCATTTCCTGATCCATTTGGACCACCTGCGGATCCGTTTGAATTAGATGACCATCGGGTGTCTCGCAAAAGAAAAGCAGTAGAGTTAAGCATTGGGCAATCTTCTTCGGGGGTTGGAAGTTCACACATGTTTCCAAGACCTGAGGGTGGTTCGAGCTCGTGGCATACAATTGCTGAAAACCCTCCTTCTGACCCGATTATCCCGAGACTTGGGTTGAGTGTTGGTGAGAACTCTCTTGTGGAAAACGCTCATAGAAATGTTAGTTTGAGGATTAATCCTCCTCGTCAACAAGTTGACCCGTTACCAGCCAATAACAACCGGGATTCTGATGTTTTAGGCCCATACCCGTCTTTGAGACTTAACTCGCCAGCCGATAATTCATCAAATCATCAGGGCCTGCCTGTTTTACAAGTCCCGGCATTGAGAAGAAACTTTCAATCAACATCAAGATGGAATAGGAGTTCTGTCGCAAGGGCAAACCGATCACCAAATTTAACTATTCGGAATGAACACGAATCACTTTCCGACCACACTCTGTTTGCACCACCAAGTAACATGAGAACCGCTGTCCAAACCGAACTTAATTGGAGTTCAGATGGTGGCGGTGGAGGGACTGTAAACCATGGTGGAAATGGCATTGCTGCCACCTCTCGAGCTGGACCGAGTTCCGGGCCTTCACCAAATTATCATCCTAGAAGACTATCAGCGTTTCTTCGGCGGTCTTTGTTGTCGGCTACTGATCCAGACGCGGCTGGAGGGCAAAATGCTAATCTTTTCCCAAGAATCCCTCCGGCTTTGAGTAGTTCATCATCTTCTTCTTCCCAAGATGGTGGAATTCCACCTGTAGTTCATCATCATCATCATCATCAACCACACTCAAGGTCTTCATTATTGATCGGTAGGCAGCTCGAGGATGCCTTCGGTTTCCCTTATGTTTCACGGACACTGACACCCGGGAGTGAAGGAAGAGGCAGGCTGGTTTCCGAGGTTTGGTTTTTATGTTTATTTTTAGTCACTGCATTGTTCTACAATACACTACTACATTCATGGATTTTTAAATTTGTGGTTCGAAACTGATTATTTGATTATTATGAATCATGATGATTGGTTTCAAGTTTTTGTGTAAGCAAACTTTGTTTCTGATTATTCAAGTCAAGTAACAAGTTTCTGATAAATGGTTTCATATGTGAAACAAAGTTTAATATTCCAAGGGTAAATAATATTTCCTATTTATTAGTTCTTTTTAAAATAATTTGAGAGACTTCTACTTACATTTTATAATAAGTTCTTTTTTCCACAAAAAGTTCATTTCAGTCATTTTATGTCTTAATTTGTTATATAATTTGAATTTAATAAACACTCAAGCATTTGGTTATCTGATTATGAAGTTTTCTACAAACAATTACATCATGGGAATTACTGATTCTCGCTATTCGGTTTTGTGGATACCCTTGGTGCGTATTCATCAAGTCAGGAATGCCTTCGTTTCACGGTTAATTTTATATATAATTTTGGTGCAGATTCGCAATGTATTGGATCTTATGCGCAGGGGTGAACCCTTGCGGTTTGAGGTTAGATTTCAATAGAAAGATTTTCATTTTAGTTTTCAGAGTAAAGACAATGGGATACAGTTTGAATGAACGCAAATTATTTTTTTTTGTGTTGTTGCAGGATCTTATGATCTTAGATCAGTCGGTCTTCTATGGGATTGCAGATATTCACGATAGGCATAGAGATATGCGGCTTGATATCGATAATATGTCATATGAGGTATAAATGTATATTTCATTCATCAAATTATTATTAGTTGAAATCTAGTCATTTATCATTGCATTTACTCGGCTTTCTCAGGAGCTACTGGCGTTGGAAGAACGCATTGGAAACGTGAGCACTGGATTGACGGAAGAAACGATTTCAAAGCATCTCAAGCAGAAACAGTATGTGGTCCAAACAGGTCAACCCGATGCAGAACCTTGCTGCGTATGTCAGGTAAAAGATAGTATTTGTATGTGTTTGAAGTTGTAATAGTCATTAGAAGTTCTAATGGAAGTGATTTCTAAAAGAAAGGGAAAAGAAGTTGAGTGGCTTTAGTGGAAACTAATGAAATGTGGTAGTAGGGACAGCAACTCTTGACACGACACAAACACGACATGAACTGGACATGGACACAAGCTCATTTGGTTTGACATGTATAATAAAGGGGTCTTGTTCGGGTTGACTCATATAACCCGTATAATAATCGTGTCATGTTAGGTCGCAAATAAATGTCGCAGGTTGACCCGTGAACCTGTATGATATGTCGACCAATTTATGACATGGCAACCAGTTGAATTTTCATATGACAAGTCAAACCGCAAAATGACCTATCAACCTGTATAATTAAATAGGTTTTGAAGGCCGCGTTCGTGTCTAACATATACAGATTAGTGTTATGAATTTTGACATGAATAAATAAACGGGTCGTATTTGGGTCACCTTGTCCCCATCCCGTGACCCGTCAACGGTCAACTAGAACACAACACATTTGTCATCCCTAGACCGGTTACTATTAGGTGATGTATTTCTTACTTCGGAACATCAAAGTCTTACATTTTCTTGTGTTTTTAGGAGGAATACAAGGATGGAGACAATCTTGGGACACTCGAGTGCGGGCATGACTTCCATCACGGTTGCATCAAACAGTGGTTGCAACACAAGAACTCATGCCCGATTTGTAAGTCGACAGGATTTGCTGCAACATGAGCCAGAAAAAGGGCATGAAGATTTGATTATTTTTCTTTGAGCTCAAGTAAGGTGTTGTCTTTGGGGAAAATTGTTGGCAAGAAATATTCTTTGCCTGTTATACCATTAAAGGTCTATTTATGTTATATTTTTGAGATTCTTTTTTCTATGATGAACCAAAGGCACAGCTTATGTCAATTTTCCAATTACTTATGCTCATTAGTAAGTTTTATGGTTTTGTAGTTTTGGTGAATCATTTTGTTGGAAATTTATAGTTGACCAAGCATTTTCTATAATTGTTTAAATTTGGATAATTATTCTAGTACCACTTCTCTTGCCGGCCTTTTCGATACGACTACTTGTCACTGCCTCCATGTCGACAGCAGTTTGCGTCGCCATAGACCGCCACAGTCCTGCTGCATTCTTGCCACTGGCTGCTTCATCGCCATCATCTGCTGCTGATCACCTCTGTGGCTGTGTGCCACCAAAGCACAGCATCACCACTTTTGATCACAATCACCATCACCTTCACTGGTTATTGTTGGTGGTTCTACTTCCATATTCATCTTCATCCTAACTACCATCTCCACCCTGCCATAAACACTACCTCCTGGTATCCATGCCTATTTATAAATAATTTCATTCGTGTCATTTGATTTTAAACTCACCAATTTACCATTGATGGCGCTCTATACAAATTGTGGTCTCACAAAGGTAAACATTAAAATCGGCCTAAACCAATTAAGGAAAAAACCGAACTGGAAATAGACCAAATGGATCGAATTTCGGTCTAGCGAATGCAAAGTGCATTGGACCAAACTGGTCTACGTTGAAACCGGAATGAAAAAAGACCGGAAGATAGAAAAGATCGGACCACTCGACAGTGGACTTAGACTTAATTTGTGCACCTTTAATATCACATTCTTGTTGTTTGTTTGTTTGAGTGTCAAAGTTATCTCATCGATCACTCATAATTATAGGTGGTAACTTAAACCCAACCAATACGTTTAGTTTAAAATTTAGTTTAATTGAGCAACCTTTAGAATGTCTTGGTTAATAGCGGTGATAACTTTACTCAAACGGTGGCCGTGGTGGCAACAACGTTACAGCCACCATGATCAAGGAAATGATGACGGTGGTGGCAACTTTGGGGAAGATAACAATGGGTGTGGAGGTGAGCAGTGGTTACCATGTTGGCGGGCTTTGGTGGTGATGGCGGCGAGCGGTAGCGGTTGTGGTGGCAGCGACAGTGCTGGTGGTGGTGAACTGGTGATTGATGGAGGATATATACATACAAACTTGAATCCATGGCGATGTTGGTGTGTAGGGTTAATGGTGGTGGCGGCAGTTGGTGGTAGCTAATAGTGGTGGCTGGTGGTGGCGGCTATGGTTGAAAGTGATGACGGTGGGGTGGTGAAGACGGTGTTGGTGGTGGTGAAGACAATGTTGGTGGAGGCGGCGATCAATGGCAATTAATGGTGGTGAGATAATGGTTGACAATGACCAGGTGGTGGTGGCAATGACAGTCGATGGTGGTGGCGGAGGGTGGTGGTGTTGATAGTGACGATGGTTAGTGGTTGTTGTGGTTGTGGTCGACACACATACTAGAATCCTTTACCCCTAATTTACCGGAAATGATTCATTACCTGTTAATGAGTAACTAGCTTGTTCACCTGGGTATAAACACATGAGATGCTTAACGTAAATTTAAACATAATAATATTAATACTAATAAACATGTACCGTGGCAATTGCTACGAACATGTGTAATTAAGCAAAAATCGAAAATAATATAGATAGAGAAAAGGGTAAGACTCAAAACTCAAAAGATATTTGTGTTTGTATTCATCAAAGACAAATAAATGCTTCATCAGCTTCAAAGCTGTATCATATGTGAAAGAATTAATTTTTACCGTGAAAATATCATCTCCCATATATAATACGATGTCTATCCCCCTTTTCCATCTTGATCATTTTTTCTATTCATTTTTTACAAAGATGGAAATAAAAGAATGATATCCGAACCAAACTATCAGAAGAAATGACAAACAAACATTAGGATTTTAGCATAAAAAATGACAGCGATGCGTTTGGTACAAAGAATGAAATTGCGGAGAAATGATTGCAAAGAAAAGGGAATTAGTGTAGAGAATGAGAATTGACTCTTCTGTTTGGTATCACAAAGATTTCAACAGAGAATTATACCAAATTTATCATTTGTATCCATATTATTTCCATAACAAACATTTATTCAAACCTAAAAAACTTACAAAAAGATTCATAAATTAATAATTAAAATGCATTAATCAAGCCAAAAAAAGCCTTTCAACCATGGTCATATATAAAAACAACATTTTAACCATAATCACACCAAAAAAAAAAAAAAAAAACTTCTACCATAGTGAAAAAAAATTGCTTCAACTGTCGTGTAATCAAAAACAATATTTCAACCAAGAACACTTATCCCATTGAACCATTAGTATATGATTCTACCATGCCAATTTTCTCTTCTTATGTCAACCCACGAAATGACATTCCCAAAACCACACCCTTACCAATCAAATGAGATGCTTTAAAACGTTTGCTCATAGTAATATCCGGTAAAGCTTTCAACTCATCATCAACCTTTTCATAGATTTCACAAGCCTCCAAACCTTCTTTATTGAGATGTTCTCCTACAATATCTCCAAATCTAACCAAGACATCCTTCATCTCTTTGCATGACTCCCAATATATTTCATCTCCTTGCATGACTCCCGATATATTTCATCTCCAACCATGCTTTTGCGTCTTGTACGTTTGTTGGTTACACTACTTGTTGGTCCTTCAGATTGACAAGCATCTTGAACGGGCTCTTCAACAAAATCATAGTCACCAGCATCAATCGGGGAACTTCTTTTTATATCTGGAATGACATCATCTTCTTCTCCAAGATCAATTGCCTTACTACCCGTTGCTTTATCCTTAACAAAAATGGTACACAATTTTTCATAGAACGGAAATGGTTTGCCTCGAAAATTTGTGGCACCTTTGTAAGACTACATGACAATTAGAAAAAAATTTAGAATAACCCTTAATTAATAAAAATATATTTAAATATACCTTGACGTATTCATCCCAAACACTGTCCTCCAATACCACACAAGTTTTTTGTTCATCCCAACCGAACCCGCTTGTATGCACCATATCATATACAATGCTAAAGTGTGTCTTATATGTCTTCATCCTTGACTTTATATGCGGTTATTCTTTGAGACCGGAGTTTGGAAGACTTACATCTAGCAACTGTTGAACTCCATTTAAATAATCCAATTTGAATATGTTGTCAGCATCGGCATACTTTCCGGATGAATATAACTCTATTAATGCATCAATTAACTTTGTATCTTCATCATTTGTCCAATTATTCTTGCTCCTTGTAACTCCTCTCAGTTAATATGTCATGCCTACATACAAATTTATGGTGCTACAAATAATCAAAAAATATATATAAAGTATGAAGTAACATAATAATAAAAATCTTTGGTTCTACAAATAACAAGTACATAATTATTAAACATTAATAATAAAAATCCTTGATATAGAGAATAAAGAGTACTTGATTATTAAAAAAAAAGGTACGTCTGGCATTCTAATTATTAAACATTTCATTAGCAAGAAGGTCTCTACGATAGGTCCATTCTTGTGATGCCTCAACCGCAGAAATAACATTATCATGATCGTTTCCAAGTTGTGTGTGATTTGTTGGGACTTCATTATCGATTTTTTTCACAAATGATAGTTTTTACCAAAAAATTATCAAAACTAATTGTTTTTTTTATTTTACATTTATAATATAACCGGCCTTTGAGGGGCCGGTTTTGAAGCTTTAGACACTATCACATTCTACAAACCATTCAACACCATTCAAACTTTCAGGTTAAAACCGACACCTCAAAGGCGGGTTTTAGCTTTAAATCAAACTTTATGGTTAAAACCGGCACCTCAAAGGCCGGTTTTACCTTTAAATTTAGTGCCATGTCAATGTGTGTCAATGAGTGAAAGCATGGTAGATGAAAACCGGCACTTAAGGAGCCGGTTTTACCCTTATGAGGGTCCGGTTATAGCATTATTGAAAAATAAAAAAAACACAATTAGTTTTGTTAGTGTTTGTATAAACAGTATTATTTGTTAAAAAAACTCTTCATTATCATTAAGGCCTTCTCTCATTGTTGTTCATATGAAATTGTGTAACAAACAACAAACAATTATGATACATGGCATGATGATATGAGTTATCACGCAAAATAGACCATCTAGCTTTAATTAATCCGAAACATCTTTCTATAACATTCCTTGCCGAATGTCTCATATTAAATAACTTCTTCGATTCGTAGGCATGGCATGCGAGACCAATCATTAAGATGGTAACATTGACCGTGATAAGGAGTTAAAAATCTTTCACCATTCGTATAACTGGCATCACAAAGGTAGTATGTTCCTACAATTAACCATAAATGCTATGTTAATTAAGATATTTAATTCTACATATATTCTTTGAAGATTTTCTATCACATACCCTGAGTTATTTTAAGACTATTAGGTCTACTAATTGCATCTCATAGAACTCTAGTATCAGCTGTAGAACCCTCCCATCTCGCTAATACATACATAAATAAAAGTTCTCTTGTACATACTCCGAGTACATTGGTACAAATCTCCCCCTTTCGTGTTTGATATGGTTTTCGATCAACAACAGGGACTTTAACTTTAACGTATGTTCCATCTAATGCTCCTAGACAACCCTTCATAAAAAGAAAACATTACTTAATAAATTCGATCTATTAGCAAAGAATAGCTTTAATAAAAAACTTATGTGTTTGACAAACCTTAAACCATTTCTGTCTCTCGTCGATTTCGTTATCTGGCACCGGCATGGGTGAGTTGTAGAATTCTTTGTGTAATCGACGTATAGCATTTAATACTAATTGAAATACTAACTTAAAGTTTCCCCATACCGATGAAATCTATTGACTAGTATCCTATTCTTTGCATTATGAGCAAGTGTATGTAAAAACATGGCAACTTGCTCATCGACTATCATGTTTTTACTATCCTTTAGTCCTACTCTACTTTATAGCATATCACAAAGTATTGAAAACACACGTATATTCATTCTTATGTTAAGAACACTCCTTACGTCATGTTCATAAACCATCCTCATCACTTTCACGTCTATTATGGTAACTCATTAAATATTTTGCATGTAATGTTCTTGATTCAATTGAACGACACAAACGATAAGTACACATTATCCACCAACGAATCATAACATATATGACATAAAATGCATATATGATAACTATTCTTAGTCTCAACGGTGATCTTGCCATCTACAACAATGATAGTCATCAAAATTAATAAACATGAAATCAATTTCAAGTTCATAGACAACAATTAAATTGGGTCAATTAACAATCCAATTTCAAATATTCCAAGTTCTTGATAAGTCTAGTCTATTGATGGTCAATTTAACAACACCCCCACCAATAAATACCAATTTCAATCATGTTTGAGGGAAATCAAAACATTGAAATCAAAAATCGATGGTCCAACAAAAAACAAGTACTAATTAATATAAATGATATAAATCACTCCTAATGGTAATATGAGAAATGATATTACAAAAAAACCAAATAACAGTTTCTTAATAATCTAGTTCAAGAATCAGAACTTTACAATTCCCATTATTTGAAGACAATTTTTTTACAAAATAAAATAATTGTTACTCTTGAGTCTTGACAATTTCTTTAACAAAGAGAAATTAGCAAATACAACCAAAGAACATTGTTCAACACATAATAACAAGAAAGAGAAATGTTCGGTTTCACTATGAGTGAAATTAACAACACACAATAACAAGAAAGCAAGAAGGGAAATGTTCAGATTTCATGGCGAGAAGCCCTAGCAGCTCGCCGGAGAAGAAAGAGATGGGTGGAGAGAGACGAAGGCCTAGCGGCGGCGGTGCACATGCCGAGAAGCCCTAACAGCGGCAACGGTACTCATGGAGGCGGTATACGCAACGGCGGTACACACGAAGGCGAAGCCCTAGACGGGTGGAGAGAGACGAATGACGGGTGGAGAGAGACCGAGTCGGACGACTGGACACCCGCCCTAGTAGCATGAGACGACAGCCTTGCATGTTTCCTAGTCTATATAGGTCCAATCTCATCTGCTAGCGCTTCTTCGTTGCTTGGTCGGGACACATTCATCGATTTCTTTTAATTCTTCCTGGGCTTGCAAGTGACTTAACAATAATGATATTTGTCGATATGCCACTGCCTGTTTACTAAGATCATCATAGATTATTAATGCGTGCATTCCTATCCGATGATCCTGTAACTACCGCAGCCGAAGGGCTTCCCCTCTTTCGCCTATAATATAACTCAACTCCACCGAGAATAAAACGTTAAATTCCCACATTTTCTTTACATTGAGGGAGAGAAATGAAAAAAGAGAATGGAAAATGATTTTTTTTCACACATATGTATACAAATAAGGGAAATGTTTCTAAAACAGTTCCCTTTCTCTGTCTCTAATTCCCTGTACCAAACACCCCTTAAGCATAGGAAATCTAGACAAAACCTTTTAATTTTAAATATACAAAGTGCATAGGAAATCTAAACAAAGCATCTCTAAGCATTTCCCTGTAGTAAACGAGTTTTTTAGTCCGTCGCTGCGCTTGATTAGGTGTCAATATAATTAAAATCAATAATAATCTTTATAAGAAAAATAAATAACATCTATAATAATAGTAGTGACAATAACTATGATAACGTACCTTCACATGCGGCGTTTATGATGATTAAAACATGAATGTTGTATTAAAACATTTGGTGCTGATAAATATTCTAAAGAATTTTTTATTGACATGACTCTTTTAACCTTTTAAAAATAGATAAAGTTCTACGTTACAATACATTTTTAAAATAAATAATTAATTAATTAAATGATTGCTATTGATAAATAAAAAATAAATCGAAAAGGAGAAATAGAAGAATGTATGAGGCAATAAATAAAACTATATTTTATTATAGAAAATTATTGTTATTAATAAATAAAACAAAATTGAAAAAAAAGAAAAAAAAAGGAACGCATGAAAAAATAACCAAACATAAGAAAGGAAAAAAAATTGGGAGAGAAAAACAATAGAAGATTAAAGTTATTATAAATAAAAACAAAAGTGAAAAAAAAAGGAAAAAAAAAGAAATAGAAAAAGAAAAGGAAAGCAAAGCACTAGAATGTGGGTTTGAACCAACTACCCACACATGTATGGAGGAATACTAACGGGCTTCTGTCCTAATTGTATATGGAGTTTTATCCCATAGTGTAGGTCTTGGGTTCAAGTCTCACTATGGGGTTTCTGAAAATAGTTGAAGGAGGGTTTATTATCTCATGACGCGTGGCTTGGGGTTCACATACTGCTCGTTTGGATGTCACTGCGGATCCAGCCCACTAACATAACTTCGCTGTTAAAAAAAACATGTATGGAGGAATGAACTTACAAACTCATCTATTATAAACTTTGATTTACAAACCAAACTACTATGTATATTAATTAAATAGGTTGGCGCATGCTAGTAAAATCCATCTATGAATGGTGCACAGGCGCATCATTAGCTAGTGACAAATGTATATATTTATAATATGATATAGAGTAAATCAATGCATATGGTATGGACAGGTCGATCGGGTTGGGAATTGAATCCACAACCTCTGACTTGTCTTGGACCCTGAGACCAAACAGCCAAAGGCCTGTGTCTTGTGATAAACAATTTCCCTTTTCCAATTTTTAGTCATAGAGGTGTTCATTGATACTTATAGTAGAGATGTTCATTGATAGACAGGTGATGAATAATACAACCTTTCTTGAAAATAATTTTGATTGTAGAGATGTTGAATGTCATCTTGATCTTAGCATTCAAAATTTCAATTTGAATGTCATCGACCGGAAGGATATACGAATGTAATACTGAGGAAGAACTTGGAGATGATGGTTCTGGTGATGGCGATATCTCAAAGGTGTGCTTTTTTTAAAACCAAAACCACAAAATAAAACTCTTTAAAATCGAATAAAAGACCCTCTCTAAGACTGAAAACAAAAAAACCAATGGTTTTAAACATACACAGTATAAATTAAAACAAAATAAATCATAACTATTTATTTTCATAGATAAAGTAATAAATATGCCTTGAATAAAGTTTTTAAATTAAGTTGACTTTTGTATTTTAAATGCTAATTAAGATGTCTTTAATCAAGTTTGTGTGCGTGAGTATTTTGAGATTATTGATAAACAAAAGTTAAATTGGATTTTAATTTTTAACAAAATAAATAATTAAGATTTAATAATTAATAATTTTTATCTAAATTAATAGCCATAATTATCTAATTTATTAAATTCAAGTTATCTATTTGTTTAATATTGTCATTGACGACTGGATGTTGGGATTCCTATTTAATAATGGTGGGGATGAACTTTGTCATGATTATTACCCTCTCTAGTAACCTCGGATATATTTAATTTCCGGTAAGGTGCTAGACAAACAATAGTTTTTAAAAAGAGACAATGAATTATAACATCACATTAACCATAAAATAGAACTACAATTTGATTTACATATCCAAGTAAATAATGAGGTTTGTACTTTCATCTATCACCCACGGTGCCGAAAAACTTTTGTTATTGAAGATGATATTATTCCTGGATTTCTACACGAACCATAGTAACCCCATGGCAGCCTCCATAAACTTTCTTACTTTATGGCTTTATCGTTTTTTCCTTGGTCTACCGATTCAAAAATGATATGTTCTATGGAAGAGTATTGCTCCATTTTTAAGTTGCACCACTTAAAAGGATTTATTTTATATAGGCTTTAGTTCATAAATATGTATCCAACTTGTCAGCTTTTGATATTGTATGTATCAGACTTTCAAACTTACCATTTAATGTATCCAAGTCTCAAAAGTTGCCAATTAATGTACCCGGTTACCTACACAACAGGTAATTGGTAATTTTTTATTTTTTATTTTTTTTAATATTTCAACATTTTCCACCTCATCTTTATTGTTGCCACATCAGTACATCATGAAGAAATTCATCATCTTCATACATCATCTTCATCCATCATATTCATGCATTAAGAAGGAGTAAAATTGTAGAGAACATTCATCATCTTCATGGGAACAAAAACCAAACTCAAACCAAAACTTATTAAAATCTGAAACCAAAATGCATAGAACATTCATTCATCATCATCATCTTCATCTTCTTTGATGAAATCAAAACTGAAACATAAATCATAAATCGAGGTCTGTAAAACCATAAATCAAGATCTGTAAAAACCCTAAATCGCAACCCTAAACTTAAATCGAGCCAAGAACAGAAATCAAACCCTAAATCGCAACGCAATCTGAAATTGCAACCCTAAATCGCAACCCAATCAGAAATCAAACCAAGAAAGTGAAATCGAGCCAAGAACTTAAATCTAATAGAAAACCCTAAACTTATCTGAAGATGAAGGTGAATGAAAGCATCAATGAACTTGAAATGTACGATTTCGGTACTATCGAATCCCAAACGATGAACCATGAACCCTTTTGAACAGAACCCTCAAGAAACATGAAGATCAAAACCCAGATGAAGATCTATACCTTCGATAAAGCCCTTCAAGAACCATGGAAAAATGAAAAAGAATACCTTCGATGAAGCTCTTCAAGAACCCAAGCAGATTTGGAGAAGATGAAGAACTTCAAGATGGAAATTATTTTGATTTGTTGAAAGTGATGAAATCTAAAACAGATGGAGATCGATGAAGCTATGAAGATGAAGCAAGCCCAGTGATAAAGATGAAGCAGATGGAGATCTGCCAAGAAGATATGTGAAATCGCAAGCCCAAAACTTGAGTAATAAGTGAAAACACATCATCATCATCATCATCATCATCATCATTATTATTATTATTATTATTAGAATTATTTTTAAAGATGAAAAAACACATCAGCTGCCATGTCACCGCCACATCACCGCCACGTCAGTAAAACCTGCGCCAAGCCATCATCTTAGTTGCTATACTAGGTTAAATAAATAAAATGGTAAGTTTGGTAGGTTCAGTACATTAAATGGTAAGTTTGAAAGTCTGATACATACAATAGCAAAATGTGACAAGTTGGATACATATTTATGAACTAAACTCGTTTGTAAAATAGTAAATCAGTTATCTCTTTAGAAACAATCTATTTGTTCTTATTATATTTTTAAAAATATGATAACTATAGCTGGCTCTATGTAAGAATAAAAGAAATGTTATTTTAGTTTTTAAAAACGGCAATCTTGTTTCATGTATAGAAATTTGAAAACTAATTAAAACATAACTATGAAAAGTACAGAATGTTAATTATGAAGACATGAGTTGTGATTTTCATTTTTAAAAATTGAAATTACCTTTTTTATTTTTATCCATATTTTTAAACTTAATCTTCAAACTCATTAAAAGATGACATGTAAAACTTCACTAATATTTTATCACTCTTTGCGTTGATTTTGACATTTGTTTTCTAGTGAACAGGAAGATTTTTTAATAGGATATAAAACCTCTCGTCTTTTTAACGTCAAAGGAAAAACTTTCTATTTATAAACATACATTAACGCGGTTCGATAAAGCTATATATATGTGTTTTTATATTCTAAATTTCTTGCTTTTGAGTCCTAAATGGGACTTTTTATTTATTTATTTATTTATTTTAACAAGTAAAGTCGTAGATTTTAGGATGAAAAGCGTGTTTAAAAAAACGAAAGTAAGAATTGAAATAAAAAACGTTACGTCATTAAAACACAATTCCATTACTATTTCTCACTCCTCGTTAAAGTTTATAGACCAATAACGGCCTTTATGTACAAACACGTTATAATTTCCTCAAAAAGTCAAAAAAGATGAGCAAAAAGTGCCCTCACACCAACTTTTCAATGCCAATGTGTCTAACATTTAACGTAACATTAGGGATGGAAAATGATATATATGCATACCCAAATCCTCTACCTAAATGTATAAATGTTAAAAGATATAATAACAAGTGTTAAAAAAATAAAGATGAAAAATATATGAGATAAATTATTTAATTAAGACACGTAACGTATTTTTAATAAGGTAAACACTTCAATGCTTTTATAATTATTCATATATAAACCAGAACCCGTCCGTTTGAATATCGTACTTAATAAGAATATTATACATATCAATATCAAGATAAAAGTAAAATACTTAGAGTTAACCAACAATCTATTCTCAGGTTTGAAAAAAAGCTAAAAAGAAAGACCGAAAGACAATTATTTTGATTCAAATCCGTCCACTTTAAAAGAAACGAAATTTACCCTCTAAATCATATCATTTGTTTTTTCCCTTAAATTGAAACTTGATAACACTCTTTTTTGTTTCTTCTCAATTTTCTTTGTTTCTCTCCTTAAAACGCTCGAAAACACAATATAAGAGTAGAGAGTGTGGGAATAGAATCACATCGTGAATTCATGATTGGCTGCATCACAACCATGACCGGCGTCAACACAATGCATGGTTTCCATCACGCTGTATAACGAATTTCGCATGTGTTTTTCTTTTTGCTGACGATAATTAAAATAAAATTTGAAAAAAAAGTTAAAAAGATTAGTAATGACTATAAATACTAGGAGCAAAAAATTAATCTTTTATTTGTTCTATAAATACAACACTCTTAATATAAAAACAATTATATCCTCTTCTCTTCTCTTCGTACAACAATCTAAACCCCAACAATATTTTCCAACATCAATTTGCTCGCTAGTGAAAAGTTTGATTGGTTTGATTTTATTTTTGAACGGTACCTAATTTACCCCAAGTTTATTCATGATGGGACTTGAACACATGACTTTAGGTCATGAGCCACACCAAACTTAAACTACCCAGTAACAACAATCTACAATATATTTCCAAAGCTTAACTACAAATATACAATATATTTCCCAACAAATTTACAACGTTTCTTCAACCATCCATAATTTTTACTGCACTTACAACTCCAATTTCTACAAATGTAAATGTGGGTATGCGGCAATAACAATAATCTCAAGTTCTAAACCACCGATTCAACAACCTTAACCATTTGAAAACAGAGTTGATTTATGCATAAGTGCTTTTTTGTCATACATTTGAACTATAATATCATTAAACATGTGATTGAGAAAAATAGTTAATGGGTTTACAGAAATCTAAAATTCATATATTATTATTATGTAAATAATCTCTCATTTAAAAAGGTTGGCCAAGAAAAGTAGTGGTACTTTGAAACACCAATGAAATGATCAAGAAGAAATATTATTGGCTCAATCATGGCTACTAATTCTAAGGACTAGACTGAATCACAAGAATTAATAAATTTAACTTTTAAAACTTGGTTTAAAGATATGAAGTTTCTAACTATCTCGACGCAATAGATGACGTCAAAATCTCTAGTGTATTTAAAGCAAAATTAAGGAGGAAATATGTTACATATAACAAGTATTGCATTTTTTTAATAATGCATTTTTTAATGTAATTTTTTTGAAAGGCATTAATGTCATTTTTATTTATTAATGTATTGCGTTTTATTTTAATTTTTTTAACAAAAGTGAATTTAAAAAAGTAGACGAGGTCTAAACTCGGTGTAATAACAACATGACTACAAGATGAAATGGACCGTTATGGGCTCAAAACCGAACCAACCGGTTATAAGAAACCTGAACCAATTGGTTATAACAAATATTCAAAATTTGTTTATTGTTAATATTGGTTCCCCTTTTAACGGTTATAGTTTTCGGTTATGATTGGTTAACCATTAGCGGTGGGTTTTTATTACTTTTTTTAAGATTTAAATCACATGATGTGTTTTTTTAATGAGATCAACTAAAACTTAAACTTTAAACTACTTAAAACATAACTTGAGTAATAACAAGTTTCAATATAATCACATAGATTAATAACAAGTTGCAAATACCAAAATATATTAATCAAACTATTAAAGGAGGAAAGTGTACCTAGTCATAGAATGGTAGGCGGGTAAAAACTATTAAAATTTATTTTCTATTAATAATTAAAAATATATATTAAAAATACATAATATTAATGGTGGATCGGGTCGGTTATAAACGGATTTGTTTTTAGTAGAAACTGCAAACAGAATGATAAAATCGATTTTCATGAATCAGTAACCGAATCATTGGTTTTAGTAAGGATTCAATTACTATCGGTCGGTTCCAACGTTTATAATGGTTTCGCTCGAATAGAAGAATCAGAATCTCTAGCCATTTTTGGGTTTGTACTGATTAAGATTTTTTTTGGGTTTGGCTCAAGAAAAAAGCCATATGTTGTTCAATCGATAATTTTCTTTCTAGATTTTGTTCTATCGATCATTAATTTTGTTTCTAAATTTTGTTACGTCAATTGCATTTTCAGAGCTAATTTTGATCTTGGGTTTGTGACGTAGCGTAGATAGAAAAACAACTCAACTACTTCGATTACACTTCAGATAAGTTAGAAGTCGGCAAACCATAAAAACAACAAATCTCCTTGAAGAATATTGATTGAAAAATTAAAAAACTGAGTTAATTACAAAAATAGTCCCTGTTGTTGTCACTAATTTTCACTTTTAGTCCTTTAACTTTAAAAACTACAAAAATAGTCACTGTGATTGTTATTTTGTTTCAATTTTAGTCCTTTAGACTAACTCCAGTTAAAGTTGACCGTTAGTCAAATGGTATTTTGGTCTTTTCTCGGTCTATCCTTGTTCCCAAACAACCTATAGCTCTTTTCTACCCTTTTATTTTTATTTAACTACTTGCATTTACTTATATCAAATTTTTAATTTTTTTTAATTTCTAAATTCTTGTGTTCTTCAATCTTTTCATTAACGCCCTACTTGTTGTTCTTCCCAAGCTCCACCATCATTACCCAGTTCGAACCGAATGAATTTAGCCCATTTCTGCCAAACTTGTAAGTTGTAAATATTTTACAGAAATCAATTTGTATAGATCTGGAAATTATGCAACTCAGCAAATGAAAATCAAACAATAAACATACATAGATATCAAACAAGATCTGTAAATTAATTGGAAATTTGTTCAAAAAAAAGAAAAGAAAATCAACACACAAGATGAGTGCAAGAAAAACCCTAACCGTATGAACACCAATACCACCAAATATGTTCAATAACACCATCAATGCTTATGTATTCAGATCTGAGTTTCAAAATCGATTTGAACATGGGTTAGAAAATCTGTTCAACAACACCACCAAATCAGTTCCATTCTTGAGTTTTCGGTTTGAACATCGATTTGAACATAGGTATGAAAATCAATCACCAACTACATCAATCTTGGTTAGGATTAGTTTTGTTTTACGAAACCCACCAGAGTATCTCGGTATTTCTTAATCATCATCATTGATCACTACTCTTGTAGCCCTTTCCCCCTACGACCACCACCGTCAACGGCGCAGGTGACGGTGTGGTTTTAGAGTGAGAGAAAGTGAAGGTTTTGTACAGGGTATTGGTGGCGTTCGTCGACAGGAGAGGACGCCGTTAGATCGGTGCATTAGATCTTCGAATTGTGCTTTATATCTCAAATAATGGATTCGGATCTTAGATTGTTTGCTTCAGATCTCAGGGTCGTAGAAAGGAGAGGATGCCGGCGGAGATGGTGTTGTATGGTGAAGAGCAGTGGCGGCGGCCGGTGCTCTTGAAGAGAGAAGGGGTGGTCGTCGTCGTGCGGTGATGGTACCTGGTGTAAATATAAAAAGAGAGAAAGAGGGAGCGTGAGGTGGTGGTGTGGACCGGATTTAGTTTGACGACAGAAGTGGTCGTGCGTTGGTGGTGACCGGCGGTGAGGTGGTGGGGATGGTGTTGATCCAGCATGAGAGAGAGATGGGAAATTAGGAGAGGTGTGAGGGGAGAGCAGTTATATGAACTCAGAAATTAAAATTTTGATGTTTGGTAAAAAACTTAAAGGAATTGGTGTTTGGAAACAAATGTAATAGGTGATATGTGTTTGGTCACAAGGATAAGGTTAGAAAAGACCAAAATGCCCTTTGACTAACGGTCAAAGATAACTGAAGTTAGCCTAAAGGACTAATAGTGAAAAAAATAACAACCACGGTGACTATTTTCGTAATTTTTAAAGTTAAAAGATCAAAAGTGAAAATTAACGACAACCACATGGACCATTTTTGTAATTAACTCTAAAAATTTAACTTTTTACCGGTAACCTACTAATAGGTTAAAAAATGTTAGAAGAAAAAACTAATAAAAAGTTAGAAGATTTAAGATATTTGCCAAACAAAACTGTAAAAAATTTTTAAAATAAAGTTTAATAGTTAAACCAAATTAATTTTCTTTCTTTGAGTTTAAACAATTTTTTACCTTCTTTTTTAAGATAAGAGGGATAAACTTAGATTGCGTGTAATGTGTAAGCGTGATAAATTCAAATTCAGAAATAAAATTCTATTTTTTCTTACTATATTCTTCTACTCACAAGAAGGTGACATATGAAATATATGAACTCTCTTTTTCACCCCTTTTATTGATTTAAACATTTGTTTTGATTTTAGGAGTAAGAACACATCATACGAGGATATAAAACCTCATAAATCGGAACGTAACTTAAAAAAACATAAACATAGTGCCATAAATAAAAAGATGTTATATCAATCATGTATTGATTAATTTCCATTCTAGCACAAATAACATACAAATCTTTTGACTGCACATATCAAAATCATGGTGTAGATCTATCACAATAAGAACTTGTCCACCAATAAGATTGACCAAAATAAGACATTTGGTTTTCATCCCAACCTTTTTGAATTACTAAATATGAAAAAGAATAAAGGTGTGTAAACATAAGAAAATGTTTTTAAAAAAAATTGAGAAACTTTAAAGAGAATAAAATAAAAGTAATAGAAAAAAGTAATTGAAAAAAAAGAAATCTAAAAAGATGGATTTGTTGACTTAACTCTTGGTGGCATAAATTAACAAAGTGAATTCTCTATTCTCATCTTTCTCTTTCACCTTATCTTCCAACCATAACCTGCTATCCAACCCATTTCTTGTTCTGAACATGAAAACTGCATGACCCGACCCGGATCCATACCCGGTGTTGAAGAACCAATCATGAACATCCCATAGTAGGTCAACTGACAACCCATCAACAAATATGGTCTGGTTCCCCCTGAAATTCCATTGGAGCCTCTTCACCCGAATCACGACCCGTTTATCGATACAAACCGTTAACGTCGGGTCCTTTACGCCGTCGTCTTCTCCGGTGCACCGAATCAATATATCATGGCAACTTCCGGCGCCGGCAAACTGAGCTTTAGTCGAATAAAGGGTGTTGCCGTAATACTGCTCCCGCCGGGAAATCAGAGAGAAATCGGCGACCTGTTTGTGGGTGGATTTGACTTTCTTGACAGCGAATTCCGCCGCCATGTCTCCGAGGAACAATCCCAGCTCGGAATCAACCATGATTATAACGTAATACCCTTCAACCGGTTCCGCTCCGGCCCCGTACTGCGCCGACGAAAGATCATAGAAAACCTCGAACTTCGAATTGTTGATTTCGATCGATTTGCTTCCCTTTTTCTTCCTAAACAATCTTGAATTTGTGTTTAGACGGAACGCCGTGGTGGGGTCGTCGCCGGAGTTTATCTGAAGGCCTTGAGCAGTGGCGTTCCGGCACCAAGTGACGGTGATTAGGTGGTGTACGCCGGTGGAGAGGGTGGTTTTGTATAGATTCGTGGCGGCGGTTTGGATCGACGGGACTAAATTGGGGGAAACAGAATTTGAAACGCTTTTGTAATTTGAACATGATGCCTTCTCAGAAACTTGAACTGCCAATTCGCTGTAACAAGAAATCAAACCCATCATTTTTCCCCGGCGAGAAAACTCCGATCAGATGCAGATCCTATTTTGCGACGATGAAAGATATGTGTGTAATGTGCGGGGGATACTGTGTATATCTGTGTGAAATTGATGGAGAGAAGGCGTGTGTTTAGGTGTGTGATGGCTGAAGAGTATGATTTTGTGTCATAAGTTTTGCTTTGTTGGGTGTAATAAGAAATACAAATGGCAGAATACGAGTGTATATATTTAGGAAAACTTGCTGGATATAATCTTTTATTTATTTTTTTAATGATAATAAAAAAAAAGGTTAACTTTTTAAAGGTTTTTAATCATATTTTGGCCAGTTCATCTGAGATATCTATCTGGAATAAAATAAGGAAGGTGGAGGAGTTTCATGTTTGGTATGCCTTTTTGTTTAAAGTTGGGGCAAAGTGTGAATTTGGATAGTAATAATAATAATGAATAATTATTAGTATAATACTTTGTATATTATAAAATTTGTTGCTTATTACTTATTACAAAAATGATGACTTAGATATTTTTCTTTAACAGATTTACCATCAAAATATTACAAAATTTTTAAAGAAAACCGACAAGATATTACGGATGTTTTGACAGAGAGCTTTTATCAATTAGAGTTTTAGTCTTCAGAAAATAAGCTTTTAGTTATAAATAATTTGATTTCTTTTAGCATTTTTAGGAATAACATAACAACAAATTATGTTTACTTTTCTTTTGGAATGTTTATTTTCTAAAGTAGCTCTGCTTTTTTTCTGTTGCAGAAAAAAGATCCGTTCTAAGTAATCATAGCTAGCACGAAGTAAGAGAAAAAGAAGCAGAGAACCATATATTGTGATCTTGTTCCTTTTTTTTTCTTTCATATATACCGGAACTGTTGAAATGTTTGGATGGTGAAAAGTTCTGTATCAAGTCAATATACAAGTTGATGATATTTTCCTTGTGTTACATTATTATACATGATGGATGGTGTAGTAATGCCGAAGTAAACAAAAGGAAATGAACATAATGGTCTTTTGAGTTATTTGTTACTTTAGATTTACTAGTAATTGGTTGAAGGAGTTAATTGAGCATGCATGAATGCACACATCAAAAGCTTAACTAAATATCATGTTGTATTTTTATTTAATAAAGTGTAAATTTTGTATACAAATGAATTTAAAATTTCCAATAATTAAATGTTTGATAATTAACCAATTAAACTAAATACATGTGCAAATATTATATGTTAGAATAGAATACTTGGAAATAAAAGATTTTATGTAATATTCCAATGTGACATAATTCCTTTGTGTTTGCATTATTAATTAATGTGATGGATGGATCGATCTGTTGGTAAGATAACATATCATATATGATCAAATCTTAATAAATACTAATAATGTCGGCTAGTCAGGAGCAAACTCCATCTAGTCTCCAATTACGTACATAAAATAAAGTCTAAGTTACGTTAAGGCAAATATCAAGTTAATATCGTTTTCATTTGTCAAGTTAAAGTTATAAATCCTCTTAATATTAAAGATTATATAAAGTTTCACAAAGATCTAACACATTTTATTCTCGGAGCTATCCACTTCTCAACATACCGGGGCCTTACCATTATCAGTCTTTGATCCACTTGTAAAACAGTATCAGTAAATAGAGTAAGCTTTCGTTTAGTGAGCATACTATATAAATCATAACGGACAGTTTAAAGCTATAAGCTATATAGCTGTAAAGTTGTACCACTGCAGAGCAGTGTTACTGCCATGGTTCTAAATAACGCAAGGTGTGACGTGACGGCGAGGTTAAGTCTCAAGCGTTATGAGCAATGGCGAGCCATGACGTTTTTTAAGATGCAATTTTGTATATATTTTATAAATATTTATATCCAATTTATCATTATTAATATATAAATTACACAAAATTGCACAAATTAGGAGCAAAGTAACATATACAAATTACAAAATACAAATTTATAGAAGTTCAATACACACGATCGCAAATTTTATATAAAAAAGTCAATTTTTAAAAACAATATTTTCTATGCGTCACGCCTTAAAAAAACTCGCCATTTGGTGCGTAAAGGCGCGTCTTATGCTGCCTTGTCTTACGCCACGCCTAACCCCACCGCCAAAGGGTATTTCTTAACGTCGGAGTTGCACCTCGCACCCTGGCGCCACCATGACGTGTTTTTTAGAACCCTAGCTAGTGGCTACTGTACTGCCATAAGTTGTACCATGTAAAGCAATGTAACTATAATATTATAAGATGTACCACTGCAAAATAGTGTAACTGTAATGTTGTAAGCTGTACCACTACAAACCGGTGTAACTATAATATTATAAGTTGTACCACTATAAAATAGTGTAACTGTAATATATAAGTTGTATCACTACAAAACAGTATAACTGTAATGTTGTAAGCTGTATCACTGCAAAACAATATAACTGTAATGTTGTCTTACATTACACACATATAATAAAAACGGTCTAGTATACTCACCTCATAATTCTGAAAGATCAGGCTACAATCTTCGGTCCAATAAGTCACATATGGGTCCTCCCTTACTAAATCTTGATTCAATCCAAGTAGTTCTACTAATTCAGCCGTAAATACTTGCTTATTGCTCAATTCAAAAGATCCATCCCCAAATTATAGTGAATATATGGCTGTGACTTTCAAATGAACATGTTATATCTATACTATATTATAAATCATTTATTTATATCTTTTTGCTTAAATTCTTAAATTCTAATTGTTTTAAACTTACTTAACTACCCTTTATCTTTGTAAATAAATTTAAACCCCACGTTGAGATGGGGGTTTGATATTGATATCTTAAATTGATCAATGATTCATATTGAATTAATTGCAATCTAAACAATTCTAACTAAGTTAACAAAATTACCCCTTACCCCTAACAAATATAACCCATACTTGGAGAATGAATGAATGATGGTTAATTGGCTATATAGTCAACACTCTCAAATAAGAAATTTTTTATGACGATTTTGCTAATCGGATCCGGCTTGTCATGCGATTTTTTTAAATCTTGCCATGCATGCACAAAATTAAAAAATGAGAGCAATTACTTTGTCTATCAAACCCTGCCGTGATGACTTTAAACAAATTTCGAGATGTAATTAATTAAAAAAAGAGGCTAAAGGATTTGAATGTGTGAAATATTTTATTACGAAAGAAGAGCCTAATTTAAGAGTTTGTTGAAAATTAAAAAAACTTTTTTATTAATTTTAGTCGACGTACAGAAGTAAATGATTGCAACTTTAAGAAAGACGTAAAATTTAATTACATTAGTATTTTTAATATATATAATAAACATAGATAATTACAAAGAATTTAAAATGTGTGTAATATTATATTATGAATTTTGCTAATCATAGCTCTTAGGGGGTGTTTGGTTGAGAGAAAATAAAGTAGGGAAATGGAAATAAAATAGTTTCTCTTGTTTGAAAGAAATGTTTATGTTTTTGGCCGGAGAAATGGTTTCTCCACACATTTTCATTTATCTCATTCCTTTGTATTTTCATTTCTCTCCAAAGTATGGAGAAATGGCAGCCGACGTCTGGTTGCAATGTGTTTTCGGTTATTGAACCCTAAATCGTCGACGTCCGTTTGCGATGTGTTTCTGGCGATGATGAGTAGTCCGGCATCGACGAGGCGGTGTCGCCACCGCAGCCGCTGTCCGGCGACCCGAGCCACCATTTCTTTATTTCATTTCTTTGATGATACCAAATAAGGAAATCAATTCTAATTCTCTACACATTTCCATTTCTCATCGTTTTCATTTCTCCAACATTTCTATTTCCAATTCTTCCCATTTCTTTTCTCTCTACCAAACATCCCCTTAGGGTTATAGAAAAGAGTAAATAATAACTCATCTACACTATATTATAATGCATTTAATTTTCTCTCTCTTAAAAATTTTAAGACTGCTTAATTTTAAGTAGTACATGTTTTTATGCTTAAGATACAAACACCCAGAGCAATAGTCTAACCAATAATTCTCTTAATTATCTCAACTAATTTAAGACAATTATTGTTTTAATAAATCATTAAACATCACAACTACTATTTAGTTTATCTAATTTTGGTTATATTACTTACATTAATACAATTTTAAGGCTAGATTATGTTTCTCTAATTATTTAGTAATAACTTTTTATTGTTTGTTGAAAACTATTTTAACAACTAATAAAAGGATTGATTGGAAAAAAAAATAGAAAAAAGAGAAAGAACATGGATATGCTTTTGAACAGATTCCATTTACTAACACTGCGTTTGACACATACCATATCTTACATTTTTCTTAAATCGAACATGTTGTTGAGCACAAACTATTGTCATCACTGCCGTATTGCGCATATACAATGCTAGTATGTATGTATGTGTGTGTGTATATATATATACACACATATATATAACACTTCCAGTCCTTGCACTATTTATCTTTGCTTTTTGACAGTTTTAGTCCCTATATATATATTTTATTTATGTTTTCATAATATATAAGCACTAAATAAATAGTATTTCAAACTTTGAGGCGTTGCAAAATCTCCCATCTTTTATATTAACCCAATCTAAAGGTTAAAAATAGTTTCTTAGGTTTTATACATAACTATGGTTTGATGGTTCTATATTAATTATAAGAAATTTGAAGTTAGTATTTTATAGTTCGTATCAAACAAAAGAAAAAATATTGACAAAATTACATATAATCAATTAGACTTTATAATATCATCTTAGTAACCAGTATTCTTCATAATAAAAAAAATCTCCCAACAATCAAATAATTACAAACAAAAATATAAAATATAAAATACTATATACAAAGTAAAATAAAATGCAACGACTTTCTATTACAAGAAAATTTTTTAATATCTGATCTTATAATAAATACTTTATTTTTTGGTAAAAAAAAATACATATAAGTAGTATCATGAAACCGTACCTAAATGGCTAAATCTATAAATGTTTATAGATTTTTTTAAACAAGTCACGTAATTAAAATAAAAAAATTATTTATCGTAATATTCAATAAAAAGATATTTAGTATCTAAGATATGATTTATGTATAACACTTATTTACCATATACAACAAAAAATATAGACTAGGTGGGTGTTTGACGTGTAAAAAAATACAACAAAAAAGTGTATAATCATTCAACATTTAGTTAAATAAATAGTTAGGAAGTTTGTAAAGAAATAATAGTCATAATTATGTTTATAAAATAACATTACTTACAAACCAACTCCATTCATATTCAGGTATAAGTGAATACAGCAGAGATAGACCCCTCGCTCTCTCACATATCAGACGCATTACATCAATTAATAATAGTTTTTAATACAGATTACACACTCACATATATGACACCAAACGGAGTAAAATTATATTTACAAATGATTCAGTTAGAAACACCTGCAACTTAGGGTTTAGTACAACAGAATGTATCAAACTTGTCATGTTTTGTTATTGTATGTATTGGACTTAAAAAATTTCTATTGTGTATATCGAACTTTTAATTTGTCGCTATTGTGTGTATTAAACTTTCTATTGTATGTACTAAATTTGTAAATTTTTTACCTTTTTATGTAACCAAAATATATACAATAGTAACAAATTAAAAGTTTGATACATAATAGAAACTTTTAAAGTTCGATACACACAATAGTAAAACATGACAACTTGGATACATTTTAGTGAACTAAATCCTTTTTATAATCCATTGATTAAGATAATTATCAAAATTAAAAGATAAAACGAGAAGAAAGAATTACATATTATGCATATTTATACTAATATAAAAAGTATTTAACACCCACTCTTTTAAAAAATTTAAAACTATTTAAATTTAAATAGAACATGTTTTTATTCAAAATAATAAAAATACTCAAAGTAATATTTCAATCAACCAACTTCATAATTACTTTAATTTATAGTAGTTGTTTTAATAACTCATTAAATATATCAAGATATGTTTTTTTCTTATTTTATTGGTTATTAAAATCTATACTAGTATATAAAATATTTAGTTCTCATTCTTAAAAATTCCAATACTACTTAATGTAAAAGAGTACATGTTTCTATGCAAATAATACAAATACTCAAAGCAATATTTCAATCAATTAAACTCCTTAATTACTTCAATCAACTACTAATTACCTAAATGGTACTTTCATGTCGTTTTTTAATGGTACTTTCATGTCGTGTTTTCGGGGTGATAAGTGATAACATTGAAATATGTTTTCAAAATTTTGATAAACATTAATGATATAATTTACAAGGGGGAGTGGGTTACGTTATTGCAATGCAAACCCACATCGGAGAGCGCCAGCCGAGTGATCTTGGTCACACAGTACTGTGTTATCGAAATTTTTTTGTGTTAAATAAGGTGGTGAGTGAATATTATGGTGTGATGAAACAATGGCTCGGTATGATACTTAAAATGATTATCAATGTGATAAAGAGAAAGGGAAAATTATATAAACATGCAACTATCTTTCTCTCTTTTTATAATTTATGTAACTTTTTTAATCAAATCATTCAACTATGCATTTTTCATTCAAGTAATTCAATGAGTGACCTATTATATGTTAAACGAGTAACCATTTTCAATTTTGTAAGTAATTTTTCCAATTTGTGTAATATTTATTTTTAACTTTTTTTCAATTTGTGTAACATTTTATTTTTTTCAACTTAATAATTTTATTATTGTCATTATTATTTATCATAGGGTTAAATTCATAAATATATATTCAATTTTACAAGTTTTTCTATTATTATAACTATAACTTTTTGGCATAAAAGTTGTTGTTACTCATAAGAATATTATTTTTGGTAACTTTTCATATTTAAATTTATTTAAATTTTGCCAATTACAAAAAAAAATTTATTTTTTAAAGGCAATAAAATATATTGAACACAAATCATATAAGTCGTGGACCAAGCAAATGTTGGGTAAATAAATTTGTAATATTTTGACCATCTAAGCCTCTTTAACATCTAAATTCTTACAATCAGGCAAAAAAATATTGAACCCAAATTATTTTTTATTTTACCTTAGTCAAGATTAATATTTTATTTGTAACATAAGATTAAGAAAAAGGTTATTTCCTACTAAATTACAAAAAATATTATTTCTCTTGGATTATACATTTATATATATTTTTTTCTTGAATAGTTTAATTTTTAATCTTTTTAAAAATAACAATAACTATGTAAAAACTTCAAGTAAAACAAAAGATAAAACAATCACCAAGATGATATTTTTAAAGTAAAACCAAATTTTTATTTCTATCAATGATTGTTATAATAATAATAATAATAGTTATTATTACTAGTATATTTATATGAATAATAATAATAATAATATCATTATTACAAAACAAATGTTACTCATATTAGAAAAAAAGTTGCAAAAATGGTAAAGAAATTTAAATTGGTACTTACAAAAAAATCAAATATTACACATATTAAAAAAGTTGAAATGAATGCTACATAGATTGAAAAAAGTACTTACAAAGTTGAAGATGTTACTGGTTTAGCATGTCACCAACATGTCACTTTGCATTAATTAAATGAAAATATATAACTTTATTACTTGATTAGAAAAAAATTTAAAAATATTACATAAATTTAAAAAAAATTAAACTTGGAGCAAACTTTGTTAAACCCACTTCATTGCATGGTAAAAATTTACCGTTAGATCAAATTTATCTTTATAGTCTTAATTACACAATTCGTTAGCAAATTTTAGGTCACGTGTGACAGCAATTGCGGCCTCTCTTTAGTCTCTATGACTCTATCTTTTATATATTAAAAGAAAAAGATCGTGACATCGTATATTAAGGATGATTTCACCGATCAAAGCCCTTTAATTAATCTAAAATTGACTTTTCATTATTTATTTAGTGATTGTAACATAATCTTCCTTAATTAAAGGTGATTTTACCGATTAAAATATTTTAATTAATCAAAATTTGACTTTTCATTATTTGCTTACGTCATGATATCCTAAACAAAAAATTGGGCACATATCCTACCATTAATTAGGTAACCCGAATTCTAGATGAAGATACGCTTTCAATGAGATGTTATCATATGACCCTTTCTTGCATCTCAGACCCTAATATCCTTTTATAGTTGCCGGCCTCTTTTCGTTTCTTCTGTGTAGAATGTCAAATTGCTATATATTTTAATCAATATTGTTTCTTGGGTATGCACGACCGCATGTCAGACGAGCCAATAAATAAGATTTATATTGAACAAGTTTAAGATCTATAAGATCTATTTTAATTTTATTTGTGATGCTTCATTTACACAGAGTAAGAGTTGTATAACTGCTATGAGTTGTTGTACATTGTGAATAGGAAGTAAATTTTTGCTACAATTATGGTCAACATACTTTATTAATTTTTATTATCTAGTGCAAAATTGAACAAACAATGAATGATTTCTCCTAACTTTATAATGGCACTAGTTAATGGTCATGGTATATATAGTTTAAAAATGAATTGTTATTCCACAATTCCAGTTTTTAACCTACCAATTACTTAATTTTCATTAATTATAAAGTCTAAAAATCGTTTGTTTTAAGATATTATTGTACATGCATGAAATGTTGTACTATTTAACTTAATAGCGGTCTTAAAAAGATGAACTAAATTTATTATAAAATAGTAGAGATAAATATATAGAAAAAAAATAAAAAACTGGGTGGCACGTGGCTTACTTGTTAGTCAAATTGTTAGCTTGGATTAGTAAAAAAGATACTTTCTTTTGCAATCTATTTTAGGAGGTCACACGGTGTTGTTTATTTTTTCAAAACATATTTGTTTTCCTCTGAAGTCTGTGGGTACACAGACATTTAAAGCATAGACTGTTTGTTTATGCAACCAGAAAAGAGCTTTGCAGATTTTTTTCATCTATTTCAAGCAGAGTTGCATCATTTTCTTTTTAAAAATAGATATTCGCACGTATATATCAGTAACTCACTCATGTCCTTGATTCTAACTCCATAACCGTATTGTATTAAAATCTGGGTATTTAGTTGACCAAGTGTAGAGAGATGACCACTAGGTCAACCAGGTTATACACACACATATAAACACACATGTGCATACATAGATATACATACTACATACATACATACATACACACATACATATCAAGTTCCGCGCTTTTGTTAGTTTTGTCGACATGATATTGATATCCCATATATGTCTTAAGCCTTTATATATTCACCTAATTATCATATAAAAAATAAAGAACCTCAAAACTGGGTGTTTAAAATCGAGTTGGTTTCGATAATTGTACAAGAATATATGGATTTTCCTCAAGTGTTTATTAAAAATAATTTACATTGTAACATGATATTTTTTTTAAACAATTTCTTAAGCTCAAAATACAAGCAATCTTCTTGGTGCAGACTTTATACTTTTAGCTAGTCCACATATTTTTCTGAAGATATGAAAGTAGACAAAAACAGATACCAGACTTTTTATCTCTGAAAAAACAAACAGCGCCGAAGTGGTTTCACGAACAACATAAAGACATTAAATAATGTAAACCAAATGCTAGATTATTATCGTCGTAAAAAAGGTATGTTTTGTGTTTTATATGGAAATCTTTCTTGTTACTTATCGAATATATGATGAGTTCGTTGTCAAAGTGTCTATTGCTATCAAAAGATCGAAAAGGTATACATTAAGAATTGAAATTCGTATTTATTGGATTAAAACGAAATGAAACCGTTCATATATTAGCTGACTCTTGTGTTATACTAATATATACATAGAATAGAATAAATACGAGACTAGTGAAAGCTTGATTCCCACATGAGTAGTAATTGTCACAAAACTATACCTTTATTGTCGTGTAACATTCTTTAAGGAGGGTTGCCTCTTGATCTCGATAACATGTCTTCATCAAACAAGGACTGCTTGTTCTTACGGTTTGATCAATGTCAACGTACTTTCACCAAGATATTTTAGTCAAACTCAGTAATTAATCGAGAGATTTCAGTCAAACTCGGTAATTAACCGAGGTTGTTAAGAAGATAAGTCATGAGTATGAGATGAACAAGAAATAACTAGTGGCCTTTAAGATTATGAACGATTTAATTTTGCAAATTTGAATTGTTTTTAGCATAAAGTAGGGGTGAGCATCTTAACCGAAAAACCGAACCGCAACCGATAAAACCGTTAAAATCGAACCATTAAAACCGAACAAAATGAAAACCGACGGTTCGGTTTATAAAATTTCATTAACCGATAGATAGTGGGGCGGTTTCGGTTTTGTACATGTAACCGAACCGATACCAAACCGAACCAATAAGGATTTATTATTTAATTATTTTATATATTTAACTATTAAAAAGTCAAAACAAAAGGAAATAGAAAAGTTAAAA
>JAUEJL010056202.1:0-19554 GCA_032274825.1 Drosophyllum lusitanicum | reverse complement strand
CAATTGAATGATCGGGAATTGGACTTCTAAGATTGGTTCTCGCGGTTCTCTCAATAAAAACGGTTCTCAAATGAACTTTACAATATATATATATATATATATATATATATATATCTTAAATTATAGTATTAATTTCACAAGACAATCAAGATCAAAGAAGACAATTAATTAATGAACTAAGCTTACATGAGAGGCAACGAAGTAAGCGATCATATTGAGAGTGATTCCCCACCAAACGGTACCGAAAATGTAGCCGGAGAGATTTTGCATTCGTCGCAAAAGACATATGGAGTGATAGATCTTGGGTAGGTATTGGAATAAAAACATAATAAGTGCAACCGTCATCATCTCCGTTGTCCAACCCTTTTTCAACAATGCGGGTAGCACCACCCATATCATTACCTGATCCAAACTAATTAATTAATTAATACTATCATTAATTAATTCTAATGTGATCGAAATTATATATATGTTGTTGGAAATTAAATATATGCATTAAATAATTAATTATATGTGTTAAGCTAGCTAGCTAGGAGTATTTCTGAAAACTATCCAATTATAGTAAAGATAAACCTGAGGGATGGGGAGGATGACGAAGAGATCAAACAGAACCCTCTGCCGGCTCCCGCCCACCGCTAGAACCAGGTTTGCCACGTTGCATGAATTCCTGTCATAACCTCGTAATCCAACGTCATGGCGCGACCACCTGTTTCTGTTGAACTGCAACCACATGTTAGTCACGTGCAAGAGGTCGGTCATGCAGCGGACCACCGTGACGGTGACAGCAAACCACCCGTCGATGAAGACACACATCCAGGACTCGCTTAGGGAGAGTGCGTATAAGAAGAGCGGGTCAATGAACAGACTAGTGGTGCAAATCAGCACGTTAACTTGGTCCCAAGCATGTCGAATACCTACAAAGAAGGCGTCTTCGGAGGCACCGTAACATGAGTCCTCTTCTTCTGTTTCTTCTTCGTCGGAGTCTTCGACCAAGTATTCATCGGAAAATTCATGCGGCCTGCTAGTGCTACTCATTTTCATGATCCTAACGACACTTGATGTTGCTCGTCGCTAATGAACTGTAGATGAAACAATATATACGTCTGTAGTATACGTAAATATATGGTATGGGGTGGGGGGCTGCAGGGGTACGCGTGGAAAAGACAGTAGTACGAGTGTCAGGTTTTCATACGTAACCCCGGTTTGTTTCGGTTTTAGGATACATACATGTTGTGATGTTGAGAAATACCAAATTGCCCTTCTACATAACAATTAATGGACGGTTCCGTCTGTGTGTCCGGTTTAACCGGCCTGGTCAAACGAATAAGTTTGGTTTGGACAATACAATCTCATGTACAAACCAAGCCGGAAAAATCCAAGGCTGGACTCCGCGAGACATGTCGTACCAAAATCAGCATGTTCACTTCGACCAATTTGCTGGTTCACTTATTCAGTTTTCAAATAAAAAGCTAAAAATGAACATACGTCTATAATCCGGCAAAATGACCGATCGAAACACTCAAAATTGGGTAACTTTGGACCATTACTATAATTTGGTGGGCTAATTTGTGTCTTAGTATTATTTATGTGCAACACTCTGAGTTTTAACAAGAAATTAAGACTAAGAGAAGCACAAAACCGTCCGAGTCCCAGTCCAGATCGATCCGTGATTTGAGTCACATCCGGGCTTCGAGCCTATCTTTGGTTAGTTTAAGTTGAGATGGTCAACTTTAGCATTATGATGTTGTACTTGCCCTATCGATAATTAACCATTAAGTTGGTTATCAAACAAATATTACCGTTTGACTTCTTCTCTCTGGACATTGAGTCATAGAGTTTATCTAGGCTTGTTTACAACCTATATATTGCGCTGTAAGTCGAACAACCCTAAAACTTAAAATTACTGTTTGACTTCTTCTCTCTGGACATAGTCTCATAGATTTTTTCATCTCCTTTTTTAATTTTAACACTTTTCTTGATCTTATGAGTAGAAAGATGTGAAGTGATACAAATTAGAAGGATATAAAACCTCTTTTTTAAGAGTTTGAATTATTAATGCACCCCACCGCTATATATGATGTGCATGAATGTGTTGATCTATGATGTGACATTTATGTATGAGAGACGGGTGGTTTGCAATCAAGAATACCCTTTTTAATGTATCTTAGTCTACTTTGCATCCATATCCAAAATCTACTATCTATGTATAATTAAGTTATTATTGGATGAAAACTTTAACTTTTCTGTATTCTAGTTTATAATTTTGGAAAAATTCTATTTTTTCTTATTTCATTTTTCTACTCACTAATGATGATACATAAAATTCATTATCTCTTTCTTTCTTAATCTTATTTCTTAATTTTATAAACTTATTTTAATCTTGTGAATAGTTTAACAAGTATAAACATAAAATAAAAGATATAGAAACACTAATAATTTTGTAGATGCATCAATTTAATTAGTTTGACCAACAATCTTATTACGAACCGATCTGTCTGACAACTTTCTTATTGTCCAAAAATTTAGTAACACGAGTTACTACGTAGGATACGTATTGTTATATTTTATAAAATCAATAAAAATTAAATCAATTATATATAAATCATGAACATATGGCATATGTAAATGCTGTTCTGTTTTCTTATTTTTACACCAACATATAAGTAGTACAATATATTTCCTCAAAAATCAAAATCATCTTGATTCGGCTTGGGTGAAGCCAATAAAGCCGCGTATAATCTTAGCCTATCTTCCCCAAGCGAAGCACACCTCGATAACGGTCTTCTTGGTCTAATGAATGACAACGACGTCAATGTAAGCCTATGCCGGTACCTCCTCCAAGCCAATTGAATTGCCACCGCCGCCCATGTTCTCCACCCCGGGGAGTAGTATCTTGCACTCCTCTTTACTTTTTCATTCACAAATGTATACCTAAAATGTTGTGTTACGTATTTTACATCATCAGCTTCAAGCCCAAAAGCCTCGGTTGTCTCAAGGGTTGCAAGTGTCGATGATGATGGGGGTAGTCTCTCAATAAAGGGTCGTCGAAGGCACCATGATAAGAGTTCGTCACCACTGAAATTCCCCGGGCCTAACATGCAACAACTTTTGACACCATCTCGTAGTACTTGGCTGCTTTGGAGATGTCCTCTTACTATAAACAACATTCTTTGTACCGGGTCTCCTTCTCTTGCAATCTAGTTCCAATAATCACGATTAAAGAAAATTAATCACCTACTTAATTATCAAATATACAGGTGTCAAGTTCTAAGCCTTTACTTATTAAGATGTCAACTTACTTATGAATTTATCTATTAATTAAAAAAGATTAAACAGATTTAGAGTAGCTCCAAGTCGCAGAAAAAGAGAAACAGATACAAAAATATTGAAATGAAGGTTAATTTAGATTTATGTTGACTTACAATTTCTCCCTTAGTAAAAATGAGCGACTTTACACGGTCACATATGTTCTCAAGGACCAAACTGTCCATATGTTGAAATAAAGGTACCTGAATTAAACATTTATCAACGGTAATTAATTAAGATATCAAGGAAGAAGGGGAGTACGTATAATGATAAATAGGGAAGTAAACGGGCTGAGTCAGACACTTATTGAGCCGGGCTTGTTTAGACCTTTTTAAGCTCGAGCTTGAGCTCGGCTCGTTTAAAGCTTATGATGTTGAGCTCGAGCTCGGCTCGTTTAATATTTATGAAGCTCGGATTCGGCTCGTTTAGGCTCGGATATTATTTTAATATTTTTATTAAAATGATATAAAATATAAATTATATTATATATAGAGCCCGTTTAGGCTCGTTTAAGCTCGCGAGCCCACTCTTTAGAGCTCAAACTCAGCTCGTTTATTAAATGAGCTCTAATCTAGGCTCGAGCTCGTTAAGGCTCGGCTCGTTTTGAGCTTTTAACGATCCGAGCTCAAATAGCTCACGAGTAGCCTCGCTCGTTTACATCCCTAATGATAAATCCCATCTCATACCCCTTCAGTAATCGTCCCATTTTCATCTCACACCATGCATTAACTGGCATTAATTAGACAAAAGTTTTAAAGTTTTCAAAAAATATATATAGATGCACTTTTAATATTTGTAAAGATGTATATGTATTTAAAGGTTTTGCAATACACATGAAATTCTTCCATATTAATAACTATCGAACACGCGTACCTGCCGGACCAAGTCCAAACAAAGGTGATACTTAATATCTCTACGAAGACCCTCAGGGAGATTACGTATCATCTCACACTCATCCACACCACGCATTGCCGCCCATCGTTGGCGCTCATAGTTTCGTACTCTTTGCTTGAATCCTTGAGGGAGGTGCCTCCTCCTCATCCACCACTCTATATTCCTCATTTTCAATTGCATTGCTTGTTTCTTTGATGTTGTCGCATGCAAAAACACCTATATATACATCCAATTCCAAGATTACTCAACTTTTTAAAATTTTGACTCATTTTTTTTCAAAGCATCTTGTTTATATATAAAATGTACCTTAATGTTTCCGATTAACATAGTGACTAGAAGAAGACCACTCGTGAGAACGATGATGATAAATATAATTTCTAGCCAGTCTGTAGTGCTCTCCAAGTTCCCAAATGTACTGTATATGAAAAAACAATTTAGTGACACATAATTCTTCAAAAAAGGATTAAATGTGAAATGAAAGATCGGTTAATTAATTAATTACCTGAGGGTCATAAGTCCCCAAAAAATGGGAAAAAGTATCTTTTCCAAACGACTATCATTAGTAACGAGTTGAAGGGTCCACTTATAAGCTCCATAGCTAAAATTATCCTCATTATCAAGGCAAGCAGCTCTTGCTAATTTGTTGGACCCCCACGATAGCCTCGGGTTATCTCTCACGAAGTTGTCTGTGCCATAATAAACGGGTTCTTGGCATGTCAAAAATCTCATGACACACTGTCCCGTTGCTTCCATGCATTTTTCTTTCAAACATTTTGCAGCTCTTTGCGTACCAAGCAAGTACCAACAAGCTCCTACAGCCTACATATAAAGTGTTCTTTTAGATATATAATGCAGGTTAATTACCAAATCAAGAATTCAGGATCGTGGAAGAGAAGCTAGCTAGCTTACGTGAGAGGCAACGAAATAAGCGATCAAATTGAGAGCGATCCCCCACCAAACGGTACCAAAAATATAGCCGGAGAGATTTTGCATTCGTCGCAAAAGACATACAGAGTGATAGATCTTTGGAAGGTACTGGAATAAGAAGGTAACTAAAGAAACTGTCATTATCTCCGTTGTCAAACCCTTTTTTAAGAATGCCGGGATCACCACCCATAACACTAGCTGCCCAAAAAATTGAGCTTATTAGATAAACATTTGGGGGGAAGATTGAGCATGAAGTGTACTTCGAGCATGCGAATGATCATCTATGTACTTATGCATGTCATGAACATAATATTTCATAAAGAAAATTAAGTAGACATTAAATATTTATGTTCAAATTTGGAGGAGATCGGCCGGTGTGGATTAAATGTTGTGAAATTAAGATGATATATAACCAACGTAATTTATTGAACGTTCATTTAATAATTAAATACTTCTGACCAAAATTCCAACAGTAATTAATTATTTCTATAAATGTATGGAAATAATATATATTATTTGTTGAATAATTTAAAATATGATCCATATGATGATAAACCTGAGGGATGGGGAGAATAACGAAGAGATCAAAGAGAACCTCCTTCCTCCCGGCCACCGTTAAAACCCAGTTTGCCACGTTGCGTGAATTTCTGTCATCACCTCGTAATTGGACGTTGTGGCGCCTCCGTCTGTTCCACTTCAACTGCAACCACATGTTAGTCACGTGCAAGACGTCGGTCATGCACCGAACCACCGTGACGGTGAGAGCGAACCACCCGTCGATGAACACACACATCCATGACTCACTTATGCAAAATGCGTAGAAGAAGAGGGGGTCAGTGAAGAGACCTGTGGTGCATACCAGCAGGTAAACCTGGTCCCAAGCCTCTCGTAAACCTAAAATGAAGTCGTCGTCGGACTCGTAGGTGTCCACTAATTCCTCCATTTCTTCGCCGGAGTAAGCATCGGAAAATTCATGTCTGCTGCCCATTTTGAGTATAATTCACAGTACTCACTCGTGATGCTAACCATTGATCTCATCGATTCATTAAGTGAAGGAAAAAAGAAATTAACAATACATATTATATAGCGTATGTATGTATATATGATATATACGATCATATATGTCTGTAATTCTGTATGTATATCCACGTACCTGCGCGTACAGGTTCAATTCGGGGGATACGTGTGGAAAGGACATTATTAGTACGGCTGTACGAGTGTGAGATTTTGATACGAAGGACAGTTAGGTTTCAGTACCAAGATACATACGTGTTAAGAAATTACTAAATAGCCATTTCGATATATATATAAGGATCGATCCGATATATGTGATCATTATTACTGTGAAAAAGGAAGAAGGGCGCAAAGATTTTACATGAGAGTGAAGTGTGGAATGTAGGGCGTATTGACGGAACTTTTTGAACCGAATCGCTTCTTATATTTCGGTTTGGTATTCGTTATCAAGAATTCAAGAAATTTGGTTTCGGTATTTTTCGGTTATAGTAAAGGTGAGCGTATTGAACTGAAATTTTTCGTACTGATTCTTATATATCAATTCGGTACCAAGAATTTAAGAAATTTGGTTTCGGTATTTTCGGTACTATTACCGGTTCCGGTATCAAACTCATCCCTAATGAAATTTGATTGATGTGTCATTATTTAAATTACTAATTAGTTAGTAGGAATATGACTACAAACAAGATGGCGTAGTGGTAAGGTGACCCATTGTCCTCCTTGAGGTCATGGGTTCGATCATTACCCTAGGTAAACAAACACCTTGGGGTTAGTATATTCCCCCGCTGCAAATGCTTGGTAGGTCCGGTAAGGAGAGACTTTGATGAAATGGTCTCGGGTTTAATTCCGACCCCTTACTCGGGCAGCCAAGATAGATGATCATTGTCTGCGAGCTGACCCTTGGGAAAGGATCTGTTCGGATCCATAGGATCCAAACGCGAGGTTGGCCCGACGTAAACAACCTTTTGATGAGTTAGTAGGAATATGATGCGACGTGGTAATGTAATGGGCTCGACCAATCCTTAATATAGTGTTTTAATGGAAAAGAAAAGAAACGACTTACTTTAATAAATATAACAAGAAAAACCTGTTTATTAATTCTTCATTAATTAAATCTATCAGTACATTATGAATATGATGATTACTTTACATTTAAGCATTTCTATTATTTATTTATTTACACGCTCGTTTTACAAACTGGACTCTAAGGCCCAATTTAACCAGTCTCTACTCTCTATTAGGCTTTTTGGCGCAGTAACACACTAACACCACACAATCTAAGAAATTTTTTCGTACTCTTTGCTTCAAGAAATAGAATAAACTTCCATAATTTACTAACAATAATAATAAATCTTAAAAAATCTCTATCTTAATAAAATAATTTTTCATTTTTGAGAATTATTTATAGATTTTTTAAAATTCTTATTAAATTTTTCATAACCTTTTTTATGCTTAATTTTTCTTTCTTGCACAATATAAATATTATTTTAAATTCTTTTTTAAAGGTATAACACAAAGTCTCTAATCCTCCTAAATCTACACATTTCCCACTTAATTATTGTCTTCTGATTTGTCAACCTATGCACACAGTTTCTTCAGCGCGGGACTGACTTGCGAAGTTGATAAAGAAATTGGGATTGTTGAATGGGAAGGTAATTTTAGTTGAAGTTTAAAGCTGATGGATTTGGTTATGGGAAGGTAAATTAGGGTGGTAAAAGTATAGAATGAGGTATGTATAAAATTGGTGAAGATTCAAATCAGAACAAGTTTTGAGCTAATAATTGTGTGCTTGAACTCGTTAGACAAGTTTTGTTGTGATAAGAAGATGCCGTCGTGTGAGGAGATTTGGGAACCATTTTTTAGTGACATAATTGAGATGGTAAGATGCAAAGGAGAAAGATATAAACATTGTGAATAAACATTGAGTTTAAGATGGTACGTTTGTATAGGTGGTTTGAAAGAATCTTGCTGTTGAATGGCTATATATACATTTGTAGGAACTGAAGTCTTTTGCGGGACAAGATGACAAGGGGATCAGATCGAGAATGTCGCAAGGGAAGAGTTTGAAACTACGTTTACAATACCAGTCTAGCTAATTGAACTAGAACTTTTCGACTCGATGTACAAATGAAGTAAAAAAGTTTCACATCGTAATATAAAAGAGATGTCTTGATTCGGATTCGTGATATTGGAGGAGTATTTGTTTCTATGTCTCCAAAGCCTGACTTGTACAACCGCATCAAAGGACTTTATGTGACACAACAAGCTAAAGCACAGTACGTACGTAGTTTCGGTCCATCTCGCTAGATCTTGGATTGTTGTAAAACTTAGCACATCCATGTATACATTAAATCACTCCACGTACATTTTACAGATCGATGATCCTGCATGCGCCCGAATTCAATAAGATGTGCACTTCCGTCTCTAGCTAATCCCTTGATCATCACAAATATTAACACCATCTTCTAGAATTTAGAAAGTCATATGACCGATATTGATCAAGGTTTGTTCGATCTTGTGGCCGGACAGACGCTCATTTAGGATTTGCCAAGAACTTATATAGAAGATAGCTCGTTAGTAGAAGCGGGCTTATATAAAACCGGTTTTTAAGACCATATATATATATATAGAGAGAGAGACCAGTTAAGAAAGAGTCGGGATTGTTAATTAACAATGCGAGAATATCGTTCGCAAGATCGAAGTATTCCGATTCAATCGATGTGAAGCTGCGAAAGATCGATAATATATCGTTGACAACACCTTTTTGGAAACCCTAGCGTTAGTGTATTTATATCGTTTTATTGGATGTGCATTACTATATATAGTAACCTTTTAATAGAAAATAAATTAATGAATAAAAAAATTATTTGATAATCAAGTAAATTTACATTTAACTTATAAAAAGCTAGCTAGTAATCTAAAATAGTTGCATGAGCTAGCTCTAGCTTTACCGAGTTCTAAAACAATGATTCTAACTCGGTCTAAAAGTCGTTAGAAAATTAATCATAATAAATAAGATTTATAAAAAACGGACGCATGAACCCTAATGTTGTTTTCAAGTAATTAATTTCACTAATAGTTAATTAAACTAATTAATAAATGAAAATGCAACCTGAATTATGACTTATATATATCAAACCTGGGGTATGGGGAGGATAACGAAGAGATCAAAGAAGAAGCTTTTCTTGGCCTTGGTTATGATCCGAGCCGCTACGTTACGTGCAACGCCGCCGTCATGGCTTAACGGACGTTGATGTTGCGGTGATCGCCACCACCTGCTCATATTCAAGTGCAACCACATGTTCCACACGTGCAAGGCGTCAGCGACACATCGGAGCACCGTAACCGTGACCGCGAACCACCCATCGACAAACACACACATGCACGATTCGCTTATGGAGACTGTGTAGAAAAAGAGCGGGTCGATAAACAGACCAGTGGCGCAGACCAGAAGGAACACACGGTTCCATTCTCGAACCCATTCGGATCTAGGGTCCAGAAACACCCTCCGACGTGGAGGGCACGTGCTAAGGATGATCTCTTTGCATTCCTTAAATCCCTCTTCCTCTTGATCTTCTTCTTTTTCTTCATCTTCTTCATCACTGGTACTATCAGTATAAGCATCAACAAAACCATGGTTGCTAGCCATGTGTGTATGTATATATGTATCTATGTATGTAAATATAGGTGAGCTTTCACCGTGACTGTGTGTAAGAGATGGAGAAGAGAGAGTGGGTGAGGGATTGAGGTTGAGTCCGGAAAAGAACAGAGGGATCGAATATATGCAGAGATTTTTTTTGGAGGGTAGGAATGCTGAGGTGTTGAAGTAATATTAAAAAGACTTTGCATACATTTTGTTCACATTGTTATTTTTATATAGAATTTTTAATATATCGATTACTTAATTTCATTTAGGTTTTAATTTGACGGGTTGAAAATTAAACTGCACAACTTCACTAAAACAAACAAAACACTGAGAAAATAGTACAAAGAAAAGTTTCAGCGGACTGAATGTACGTGATCGATCTCCAGATTAGTATAACGTACCTTCGCGCTGTCGAAAATCCATTTTACCTTTTGGTCGGCGGTAAGACGTACGGGTAATTCAGGCCGGGTTCAGTTTTCAATTTAACAGGTTCGTGTCGACTGATTTATTCTCGTGTGAGATTTGAGTTGCGTCATTTTTTTTCTCTTGTTGAGTTCGGGTCGTGTTTAATTCGACTCAGTTCAGTCAAATGTGTTCGCTAAGTATTTTTCGAATTTCAAATACTTTTTTCGTTTTCAAATTTTCTAAGTACTTATTTGTTTTGGTAGATTTCGAATATGATTTTTGTTTTGATTGTAACTTCTTCAAAATTAAATCTTTGTTTTGATTGGATTTGAGCTTCGAATTCAAGGTTTGTTTTAATTTAATTCGGCTTTCAATTTTATCTTTTGATTCAACTTATATAAATTAATATAATATATAAACAATGCGATATGATGGACTAGATACTGTTACCAAATACCAATAGTAACATCATCAAACGATGGAAATAAAATTAAAATTACATAATTAAATAAAATTATAAAGTTGGTCCAAAATAATAAAGTAGCAACTCTAAGTAGTCAAATATCAAAGTACTAAAACTATATAGTCAAATTATCAAATATCAAAATGATGTAATAAATTAAAACCTAAATGTTTTATTGTTTTATTTTCAGCTTTAATTAATTTAATTTTTAAAGGTTTTAACTTTTTTTTGACGAGTTTTATTGTCATAAGATGACTTCCGTTCATTTAAATTCACAACCCACTTTTTAAAATAAAATTTATAAGTATAAAAAAACTTATCACTTTCAACGTTGGCGGCCTTGGTGGGTTGACCATAACCCGATACGATTTTTTCGTGTCGGCCTGTTTTTGACCTGTTTTAGGTTCGTGTAACTTTTTTATGTCGGGTCAAAAATTGCCGGCTTTATCTTTAGATATAGTAAATACTATGTTCTAAGATTTTCTAATATTTTATGTACTATTTAGCAAGAGATTTGTTCTTGGTTGCTTGGCGGCGTTGGAATCAATTTAATTAGGAAATTATTATTTCTTAATTAAGATTAGGGCAACATTTGGTATTTGGTTGTAATTATAAATAGATGCATTAGGTTCAGTCATATGTACATCGAAACACTCTCAGTTAATAAGAAAGAAGTCTCCGTTCCTGCCCGTGGACGTAGGTCGTGACCCCGACGACCGAACCACGTTATATCTTTGTGTCGTGTTTTCTTGTCTTTATTGTTATCCGCATATTCTAACGCTTGTTTGGGGTATCCCGAATCCTAACAAAAAGTTTCTTTTTAAGTTGAAGAACTACAACCACAATAAATGTTAATATTGTTAGACATATTAAGAAAATTGTGATTACCAAAAGCCCCAATATTTCCTGTTATTCCTTATTTATGGGTTCAATACTAAAAAAGTTTCACTTTCTGTTTCACACTTTATTTCTTGTTATCATTAACAGATTGTCTATGCCTCTTCTAGAATCATTACATTGTATCTAACAAGTGTAACCTCAAGGTCTTATCCCACATTGACTAAAAGAAACTTATATTCAAAGACTTTTGTTGCTTTTCTCTTAAAGAACAATGGCCTCTGCAATTATTTTTTCTTTTTAATAAAGATATGAACTTTTTGTTGTTTGATGACGATAGCAATATGCTTTCTTGACTCATTATCTCATCCTCAAATTGAAAAGCTTTAAAGTGCAGTTAACATGACCACAGAAAAGCAAACTAGCCGATTCATACACATATCGATGCACAATGTACAATTCCAGCCGTGCTAAAGACTCAAACATGGTCGAACTCCACTTCACAAAAAGACTTGAACACGGCAATGAACATGCAGTGATATCACACCCCGGTTTACAAGGGCAATTATGACATTTCACCACGGAATGAACTTACAAAATCTAATTACAGTTAAAAGTAATGGATACAAAGTTAGCAAACTTCGTGGGAATAATTTGATCTAAAACTTCCCTATAAATGTATCAAAATTTTGTTCTTGGATGATGTTTTAACTGCTCAACCATTGCCGCCAATGGTGTTACCTCATGAATATTCCAACGAACGTGATGAAGAATGCAATAAAGACTCTAGTAATTACAATAGAATCTGAAGGTGCACAGGAAAACTTAACTCTCTGTGCCTGGTCCCTGCATTCAATTTATAAAAATTCGGATTCATTAGAAAAGAAGGTCAGAAGACGCCCAAAGTGTATTTTCAATACATACGATGATATGACCTTCTAAGTTCTAAATCATTTTAGCACAAAATTTAAGAGTTTAAGACTATTGCAGTCCTACATAGCACACAAAATATTTATAAAAAGTAAAAATACTTGTTTTGATCTATTACTAAACCCACCCAGCCCGCCTATATTTTCATCTCCAGAAAAAAGACAGTTGTGTTAATATCTTACTTTTGCAAGGATGAAAGCACCCCACAGTAGATGGTATTCTCAGGCAAAGGTAGCTCGGTTTTTTCAGAGACTTCTGGGTTAACCACACTTAAATAAACTTCTTGGCCCAGGTACCATGAATCTAGGTTCTGTGCTCGCAGGTTCCACAAGCCAGCATTATCAAGATAAACCAGAATCGCGGTCCATGCTCCAGGGAAAACCTGCAAAATTTATGATTTTCCTTTTCATTGCATACTGAAAACAACCAAAAAATTGCACAACTCCTCCTTTGATGTTAAGGGTTCAAGTCTCACTTGAGACAAAGGTGTAAAGATTACAGGGTGTATGAGTTTGCTGTTCAAAGAAAAAAAAGTCAATGAAATGTTTATAACAGGAACTTCAGCAACCATTATAAGCGTAGAGTAATTGTGAGCCCCATAAAAACACTGCGTTTAAATTATGCAACTATAACCAAGTGTAATTATAGATCTAACAAGTCTAAGTGAGCTAGTTTTGACTTCAAATTCAAACCTAGCCCTTCATAAACTAAAAAAAAGATCCAGTTTCAAATTTCAAGCTAATAAGGCTCCATTGACTCCCAAAGTCAAATCAAGAGACTTTACATGGAGTGGACAGAGTAGAAACAACTTCTATGATATATATATATATATATATATATATAGGGGAGGGTTCAAACGAGAACTGTTTTCCGTACGAAAACTGCGAGAACCAATCTTGGCCATTCAAGTGGTAAGTGGAATTCATGGATGAAGAGCGTGGGGGGATTGAGTGTGGCAAGGTGCATGTAAGGAATTCATGGGTGGGCAATCCAATTGAAGGAGGGGGAATTGGACGGCTAAGATTTGTTCTCGCAGTTCTCGTTTGAACTTTCCCATATATATAGTGACAATAGTGTAACAGGTTAAAAATTTTGTCGAGTGATGATAATAAGAAAAAAATTTACCGGTTTATAAAAAAAGATTACCTGAGTAGTACTGCGAGCAACCCCGTCCCACTTATTATAAACGCTTCTACTATTTTCCGTCCATACTCCATAATCCATCCTAACATTCATAAGAAAACCATTAAGCTCGTATCTTTAAATTCACAGTAGATCATGACTAATTGCATAAAAAAGTAACAAAATCTTGTTAGATTTCTATTTTAGGTAACCAAATCTTTTAGGCCAACTAAACCAACAATGTTTCAAATGTGTTTTTATTTAAGGTGGCACACCCTTAACAGGTAATCTATTCAGTTGCCCAATAGTACACTAACCAGTTAAGTTAGAAGATAACCTTAAAACTTTGAACTTTTATGGCATTTTAAGGTAAAAAAGTTGGTTACCTGAAATAATATTTTGGCGAAGTTAGTCACTTTTTTATGCATTTTTCCCAATAAAATACAAGCAACATATATACACATACCCTACTACGAAAAATGCATAGCCATCCAAATGGTAGCTCTGGACAGTGGTATCATTGTTTTGGAATATAATTTCGATAAATCCTTTGTATGTACCATTAATCACAGATGTATCAATTATCGGAGGGCGGTTCATTGGTCTGTTTGGGAAATCAAGCTTGTAGATTCCCAAGATGTTAAATTGTTGAGCAAGCTTCATTGCTGTTGCTGGAGTAAAGAAAGAAATACCATTAAGAGTAGTACGCCTTTTCCCATTTATAAGTTCAGGGGGCCTATTTTGGAGTAAATATACATCTGTCACTGTAATCTCGCCATATTTGAATGATCCTTGTGGGTTTGGGCGAGCAGCACCCGCAGAAACGTTCATTCTTCAAAAAAAACACAAAAATCATATAATATAATCATGAAAATGTTGGTTAGAAAAGAAAACAAAAGGTTGAGGCCAAAGGAGGCAATTTTGACCCATTCGTTAGACAGGTTTAAAATATTTATATTTTTTATAAAAAACGAGGAAGAAGAAGCTGATAAAAAAAAGGATCAAAAGTTGTCCAAAGTGAATATTTAATACATAAAACCTCGTAATATAATAATATTTTAATCAAAAGAATATATTACAATTAAAAAAATATAATTTTTGTTATTATATCTGAGACACTAGTTGTTTTATAAGAAAAAAAGGTAAATTTGTTAATGAAAAACGCTTTGGTTCATCTGACCCATACAAGAAAAGGTTCAATTTTGAGTCGAACCTGTTTAAACTCGGTGCCCATCTTGCCACCTCTAATATAACATAATCAAGAATATCTTGGAAAGAAAGGAAAATGAAAGGGTGTCATCTGATAATAAAACCTTATGGATCTTGCTTGATTCATTGAGAATGATGGGTCTGATTCATTAGGAAGATCTGGAAGTGGGCCGGAGGCAGGCCCTAGTGAATTCGAATAATGCAAGATAGCAACTCCAGGAGCTTTTGTTGAATTAACAAACCGTGGACTGGCAACAATGTAATAATCATTACTACCACTTTGATCCATAGTCACCAAGAAAGAAAATGACTGGCCGACATGGATATCCATGTTTGTATAGTTCTGTTGTACCGTGTATGAACCTTCAGTTTCGACAAGAAGCAAGTTATGGTTTTGAATTCTGAAGTTCAAACTTGTGGAGATACCAACATTGTGTACACGAAAACGGTATGTTTTTCCTGAACATCAAAGTTACAATTCAAAGTTACTGTTATCCGAACAAAGGTGAACACGTAAAACTGATTAGCCCAACTTCAACTCACAATAATAAGTTTAAACAAGCATCCAAACACTCCCTAAAAGTTCTGAACTTTGTGTCTTAGAGAACCTCAAGAACTTACCTGGTTCAACATTAATCACCTGGTATGCAATACCATCAGGAACAATGGTACTATCATATCGATAAGGACCTAGCCCGTTAAACAATATTCCATCAGGAGATCCAAGATCGATCCCATTTTCAATGTTCTTCCGAAGGTCCTGTTCACAAATTCAAACTCTTTAGCCAACTAGAATACACCTTTTGTGCTAACAAACTACAGGTGGCAATTTCGACCCACTTACATGAGTTAGGTTTAGTCTCCAACGGATTAATTGGGTTGAAAGTTGCATGCAGTGCAGTTTAATGCAAACAACCTCCTAACTTGATTAGTACAATTTTTTATGCTTATTGAAATAATATAGTTTCTGTAATCATATTTCAAAACCTACTTATTTATGAAAACTTGTACAAAAACTGTTGATTTATCCATGTCTATTTCTAACAATGAGTAAAGATTATTCATTTGACCTGTTATGCCTGACCCGCCCATTTAATGCAAAGCCTACTAAAATTATTCATTTGACCTGTTATGCCTGAGCCGCCCATTTCTCCATGTCCATTTCTAACAATGAGTAAATATTGCAATTATGGTTACCTTATGACTCTTTAGATACCAATCCCCAATAGAAAGTGTAATGTCTCCATCAGGATTCCCAAAGGGTACAGGAATAACGTCTCGATTGTTGATTATAATTCCACCAAATCCACCTGCAGCCCGTTGGAAATTCGTAGAAGGGAAGTAGAAAAAACTGCCAATTTGATCCTTAACTTGAAATGTATATGTCCAATTCCATCGAGCTGGAATTGGACAATTAGTCCCTAATACACCATCTTGCCATGAATTCTTTCTATGTTGGATCCCATTCCTGTAATGAACATTAGTTTAATTTCACAATCATTATAATTGTGATAAATCACATTGTATCGTCAAGAAAATTTACCATGTGAGAAGTACGGGCTCATCAAGATCATTTTTTACATTGACAACAACGTTCCAGTTTGTTGTTGCTTCAAGAACTGGTCCAGGAAAGTGCCCATCTATTGCAATCACCTACGAAGGATTCGTATGTATGAATTACAAATCTTGAAATTAAGGAGTGTTTGAATGTGCTTTTTCAAGTAAAGTTGATACAATCAGTATTGAATGAGTGACAGGGTTTCGTTATGGTTTTGATATTTCAATTATTTAGGGTCAAAATGTCCAAATTTGGAGGATGGATGGAGTAGTAAGTTAGTAACTAGTAAGAGACCTGATACTAAGATTAAATTACCAAACTTTATTAAGTGATGACTGGATTATGATCTTAGAGCCCCAATAAACCTACAATATTCTTCCCAAAACAGTTGGGTGGTAGTTAATACTCATTAATATCTAGGCCATGGCTTCTAAAGAAACCTTTTTAGAACCCTAATCAATGAAAAATAAACTTTCCTAAATAAAAGAACCCTGCTTTATTGAATTATAGCAAAACCCTCTGTTTCATGTCATCATTAAATATCACAAATCATCCCCCAAATCAGTACTTAAACAGAGGAATATCATCATAATCAAGTACCACAATCAATCAGTCAATCATATTAGTAAAAGCCCACAACCCTAATCACAGCAACATGCATATATTCATAATCTTGAAGATCTAAGCAGGAAAGAGATCAAAATTTCATGATTTTGCAGCAAGAAAACAGAAATTAAACCTGTTGTTTAACGCCAAGCGGTGAGGCTGTGATGTAAGAGAGGGTCCAATCATAGTAGACAAAAGGGTCTCCTGCAAAAGCCAAATTAAACAAACCCACAAAAGAATTCAAGAAAATCCACCAAGATTTTGATGGCATTGCACAAAAACACACACGCACACTTTCACTCTCTATCAGTGAAAGAATTACGGGGATCTGGAATTTGATTTATGATTGAAGAAAAGTGGCACAGAAAACGGAAGCAAGCAGTGTATGTACAGGTCGATGAGTGAGAAATGTGAATGGGGATTGCGCTTTTTGGGGCCCATTGTTCACAGATGAAGGAAATGTGGGGCAATGTGCGATTTTTTAATTCGAAAGTAATCGTGAGAAAGTTGCAGAATCTTCCGATTTACAGTTTTCCATTCTTGTATTTCTTCTTGTTTTTGAGTTGGATAGTGGATAATACTCGACTCAAAGTAGCCTTGGCAAAAGTCACCGCGCATATCAAGAAAATTCTTTTCAAAATAATCCAAATTTACAGCAAATCTCAAAAGGAGTTTCTGTAGTTAAAATATACCTATTTTATATATTAGCATAATACCCGCGTAATACGGCGGCAATGAATAATTTTTACTCGTTAACATATCCGTTTTCAAGACGTAGCGAGTATAGTATTCATGTAATACGGTGACAACGAATAATTTTCGTTTGATGACATATCTATTTTCTTTATATTTTTTTCATTTCATTTACTTTTTTGTTCTCTAAAATTTTAAAAAAAAGTTATGAAAATATTTTTTTAATAATTAAGTTAATTTGTACTTGCTTTGACTTTTAAAAAAATGTATTGAGTTTGATTTTCTTAAATATGTAAAGTTTAGATATTAAAATGAAATATAAGAATCTTATTTAATAGTTACTCAATTTAGTTGAAATGAGGGGTAATTTGGTAATTTCAAAACACTTAAATTTTAAGAGTTTAAGCAAAAGGCCTAAATGCTTTATAATATAGTATTAGATAGAGAGCGGTTCATACGAGAACTGTTTTTCGTACGAGAACCGCGGGAACCATTTATGGCCAATCATTTAATTTCCTCTCTTTTTTATTTATTTTAAAGAGAAAAGAGTAGTATGAACATTTTTACATTACCCCCACTTTTTTAAAACTAATATATCCATCAAACGAAAAAGTGTTAAATTATGAAAAATATATCAAATTAATGAGAAAATTATGCTCTTAAATTTGAGACCGATCTTGCTATATTTTTCAGAAAAAAAATTCGCGTGTGCTGGGTTTTTTTTCAGTACAGCTCGACATGTGCATTTCTACATTTGTATTAAAAAAACTAGGTGAATCTGTGCATGTGTACATGTGCAAATATTTGCACATGCGCGCATGTCGAGCTATACTGAAAAAAACCCGAACAAACACAAAAAAACGAAAAAGTATAGGAAGATCGGTCTCAAATTAAAGAGCTTAATTTTATCGTTAATTTGGTATAACTTTTGTAATTTGACACCTTTTCGATTGATGTATACATTAGTTTAAAAAATATGGGGGTAATGTAAAAATGTCCAAATTGCTCTTAATTAATTAAGGATAAATTTGATTTAATTAAGAGTATCCATTAACAACTCTTTAATCTGGACCCTCCATCTCTTTGATCAATGGCTTTAATTGGTTCTCGCAGTTCTCGTATGAAAAACGGTTCTCGTTTAAACCGTCCCCTATATATATATAGGAGGGATCCGGTGAGAACACATTTTAAGTAAAGAACGGTGAGAACACTTGTAGGCCAATCATTTAATTACATAAATAAAGGCTATAAACTCAATATACCTTAATTAAACCAAGTTTAATATCAACAATTAAATAAAGATCAGCTAAGAGCTATAAACTGTTCTTTAAGTTCTCATTTTAAAAGGTGTTCTCATTTGATTTTGTCTCTCTATATATATATAATATATAGATATATATATAGGGGAGGGTTCATTTGAGAACCATTATTGTAGTGAGAACCGCGAGAATCAATCTTAGCCGTTGAATTGGTAAGTGAAATTAATGGATGAAGAGCGTCGAGGGATTGAGTGTATAAGGGTGGATGTAAGGAATTCATGGTGGGCAATCTAATTGAAGGAAGGGGAATTGGATTGCTAAGATTGGTTCTAATAGTTCTCACAATAAAAACAGTTCTCAAATGAACTTTTCAAACGTAATAGATGGTGTAAACGTACTAGTGTATAATTATATCATTTGTAAACAGAAAATTAATTGTACACCTAAATCATGTACCTAAATAGGTGCATGAGCGTATTAAAATCAAAGGTGAAAATTATGAGAGAAATTATCTAAGACACATGCTTAGAATGAAATTGATTATACATATATTTAGATTGATTTATTAGGTTTATATATCATTACTCTTTTTAGAAAGACGATCGAATTGAAGATAGATGTACCTGTTCACAAAAATTTGTGTTTATTTGACATAATCTTGCATTTTCTTCCAAGAGTAACCTTT
>JAUEJL010056191.1:0-19556 GCA_032274825.1 Drosophyllum lusitanicum | reverse complement strand
CAATAATGATTGATGACTTATATAAGAAATACAATCACATCTCTTCATATCATGATACCACGTTTCTGCCGTCAAGTTTGCACTCCTACTCGCGTCGATGTTTCTATTTCTGGTTAGAGTGTTGATGTCGTACGTCTTCATTTTTTAAATTCTCATTTAATTCGCGTTTTATTATTATTTAATGCGTTTTTATAAATGTTTAATATTTATTATTGTTTAAACCAATCCATGTATCACACGAGCATTTAGTCTAGTAAAATATAAATGATTAACTGCATACCAACTTAAATTAACTAATTTTTTCTTCCACTTCAAAATTTTAATTCAAAAATTTGACGTTATCATCGTAATAGTAGTCTTTTACGGATAATTATGAAGTAGATCTTGGTCCATTCTTAATTTATGAAGTAATCTTAAATTAATTGTTCCTTAAGGAATCCGAAAATTAGTATGGTAATATATTATTTAATTAATAATTAATATAATTATAATATTTGTTGAAGGGTAAAACGGTAATATAACAATAGAGAAATAAGCATACGGACACCAAATTAGATTTAAATACATTTTAACAATCTTATCTCTCTCTCAATCATTCCCTGTGTTTTCTTCACTTCTTCCTCCAATCACAACTTTCTCTCTCTACATGTAGATACACAAATATATATACACACACATATGGATGTATATCTATAGAAGAGATTCCGTACGTGTTTTTGTGTTGTGCGATTTTTTTTCCCTAAAGAGAAAAATAGGAACACACACAATATACATCTACATACATATATACACACACTTCTCTCCCCTCACGCCTCCACTATTTCTCTATCTAAAAAGCAAGAAACTTTATCTCTCTGTCATCCGATCATGGAGAGATGATGTTTCCGTCGAATCTGTTGCAGATTCACATGCGAATTTTGATTCTTGTTTTTTCTTCTTGTTCTTCTTCAGACACCCTTTACTCTCTTCTAAGCTTCTCTTTTTAGTTTGACCTTTTTTCAGGTACCCTTTTATTTCCCCTCTTTCTTTCTCTCTCACACACACATATAGCACATGTTTCTGTGTAAAAATCGTAAACCCCATTATGTATTTTTTTTCTTCCTATTTTTGTTTCTGGGTTTCGTTTTTTTTATCTAGTCGTGCTTATTCTTAAATGGGGTTTGTGATTTCTTGGGTGAAAAATTGGGGTTTAGTTGGAATTAGCAATTTTTTCGATTGTTATTGTCAGATTATAGGGCTTAAATTGCTTTGCATGTTGTGATCGGCGTACAGATTGCAGATTCCTTGTTGGGGTTTTTGTGGATCACATAATTACTTGTGATTTTGTTGCAAATTTGAGCAATTATTGCTTATTAACGCCACTTTAAAGATCAGTTCCACACTAATATTCATAACATCTTAAAGTTTTCATCTTTTCTTCTTATAAATGCAAAGATTTGCAGAAACTTGTGTGTGTGAACATCGTAAACTTTATTGCTGTATAATGATCGTTATAAATTTGAACGCACAGGTTCTAGCCATGGAGTTGACTTTTGTTAATTTGTTTTTTTAATGTTCTTTAGTTTTACGTGTAAATACTTGATACAAATTTGTTTTAGGTTGAAATTCTGTACCTTGTTTGGATCATCACTGTTGGTATTCACAGTTTTTCATGTCAATGGAGATGAGAAACTTAGGGCATGTTTCAAATTGTTCTTTGAGACTGATTATTGCTACTCGAATAATTGATCAGAATCAGGCGATCATATGATTAAATAAAAAAAATCTGTATCAGTTTTGTATAACAGTTCTATCCTTAAATCTGGTTATTTTTACCCTAAATAATCAGAAAACTAGAATCATAGTCACTTGTTGTCAAACAATTGCAACTAGTTACTGAAGTTGCAATTATCAATTTCAATGCTCATCCAAACTCTCCTTATTTCTGCTATCTGGTAGTTTCTTAGTACAATAAACATTTTAGTTCCATTCTTCTATGCTCGTAATGAAATACCAATTATGTTGAAGTTGTTTGATTGTTGGTATATACTGATACTTTTGAAATATATTTGCTTTTATGACAGAAGTGTTTCACAATGCAGCATTCTTCACCACATTTTCCTTTTGGTAGGCTTGAAATCTCCACTCATTTTCTGTTTACTTACCTTGTAATGACTAAAATCCATTAAAAGTTTGCTTTTTTTCACTTCATGGCAGGTCCCTCAAAATTAACATCCATGAACTTTTCGAAAGCCGTTGGAAGTGGGGCAAAGGAACCATTAACTAGATCTGATGCTTATAATGATGCCTCAAGTGATGCCACCCTTTTCTCAAGTTCATTGCCAGTTTTGCCCCATGAGAAGTGTATTTAGCCTCTTTCAAATGGGATTTTCCTAATCGTTATTAAATTACCAACATATAGTAATTAAGCGTTGGTAATTGAATTAGCAGCTAGATACACTTACATTTCCTTTTCTCATTTGAAATGCAGTGATACCAAATAATGTAGATAACAATTATCAATCTTTAGAAGGCAGTTTGCTCGAAGATCTTGCAATTGGAAACTTGTTACCTGATGAAGACGAACTTCTAGCTGGTGTAATGGACGGTTTTGACCTCAACGCCTTTTCTAGCCATGCAGAAGAGTCAGAAGAGTATGATCTTTTTGGAAGTGGAGGGGGCATGGAACTTGAATCTGATATAGATAACTTGAATTTGGGGATTTCAAAGGTGAGTTTGGGTGATGGGGTTATTGGCAATGGGGTGGGTCATTACAGTCTTGCAAATGGTGTGGGAACGGTTGCTGGGGAACATCCGTATGGAGAACATCCTTCAAGAACTCTATTTGTGCGTAATATTAATAGTAACGTCGAGGATTCAGAACTCAGAACTCTATTTGAGGTAGCTAATCTTACCCCCATCTTGTTTAAATATTTATCAGTTTTTGATGTTCAAAATATGTGAATGATTGAAAATAGAAGGCACTCTTTTATGCTTTTTAGACAAGAATCTAGGTGATACTTCACCTTTTTGTAGATCTTTACAAATTTCTTCATCCCCTTAAAGAGTAAAGCCTGGATTTTCGAACCATCTTATTGTATATGGAAAAAACATGGAAACGTTTGTGAGAAATCAAGTATGTTATTGGCATTTTATGTACACTATTACTCATTCTTGCAAACTATAGGGCTTGTTTGGCATTTTTTGAAGTGTTATTTCTCTGAAACAAAAATCTAGTTGTTCTTTTAAAAGCAGCTGTTAACAAATCACATTATTAGATGCATGATTATGGAGAGATTGGGAAACATTAGTGAATGAACTGACTTTATACTGGTATATTGTGTAGAGGATTACTCAACTGTGTTTATATTTTGTGTTTAATCAGAATATGCGTTGTTTCAAAGATAAGCTAGGTGTTATTGGTGTGAAAGTCAGCACGCATTAATTTTGCCACATTACATTGTTAGGTACTTGATTATGGAGCAATTTGAAAACATTAGTGAAAATACTGACCATGTACTTGGCATTTAGTTTACAGCATTGCTCATTCTTGCAAAATGCAGTGATTTTACATTATTCTGGAGTATGATTTGTCTGCAAAAAAACTAGGTATTGCTGGTTTGAAAAGTCAACCGACATCAATTTTAGCATATTGCATTATTAGGCAAGTGTAGGCGATTGGTATGGAAAAATTAGTTGAAATCTAGACCATGGGCTCTCGAATTCTCATTCCTCTCAGTTATATTGTTTATGTTTTCATTTAAATGATTACGGTTTGTTTGCAGTGTTAAACTAGGAACCATAGGTTTGAGAAGTCGATCTATATCGTTTTATCATATTTGATTGTTAGGGGAACATTGTAGAAATTTATTGAGGCATAAAAGTGGCTGCATTTTTCTGCTTCTAAGAATTTCTATTAAAATCTTAATAGACCTATGTGGTTCTCTAAAAATGTATGTCATTCTTTAGTCATTTGGTGATCATTGATTAATTATTATATTGTTTACCCTGTAGCAATATGGTGATATTAGAACGCTATACACAGCATGTAAACATAGGGGCTTTGTGATGATATCGTATTATGATATCCGTGCTGCTAGAACGGCCATGCGTGCATTACAGAATAAGCCACTACGAAGAAGGAAGTTGGATATTCACTACTCGATTCCAAAGGTTCAAATTTGATTTCCATTTACTTATTTCTCTCTTCATCATAGAATTTAATGTAATATATATATCGTTCCTTACTTCTTTTTTTGGGGTTCTGTGTACTAGGACAATCCGTCAGACAAAGATATAAATCAGGGAACTTTGGTTGTTTTTAATTTGGATCCTTCAGTTTCATGTGAAGATCTTCTTCAAATCTTTGGGGCATACGGTGAGGTTAAAGAGGTAATTCCTTCTCTCTCTAAATTTTCTTTTAATGCAGAATAATTGATCACTTTTTTGAAGCATTAGGCTTGGTTCTTTATTGCAAACTGACATTTGTTACTATGGAGATGCAAAAGAACATTTATTTTGCAATAATAAAGATTTTGTTCAAATTGTGACATCAGCTTAACATTTCTTTTCTATTGTTCATTTTTTTGGCAAGAATGATGATTTGCACTCAACAAAAGGCCAATTTGTGAAGAAACAAAATTTTAGTGGGTGTGGTTGGTTCACATCATTGAAACCTTTATTTGCAATCCTTGAAAATTCTTAATGTTTTTGTACTTTCTACATATTTACAGATAAGGGAGACACCACATAAACGACACCACAAGTTTATTGAATATTACGATGTTAGAGCTGCAGAAGCAGCCCTTAGATCCCTGAACAGGAGTGACATTGCTGGGAAACGCATAAAGCTTGAACCCAGTCGCCCTGGTGGAGCACGCCGAAAGTAAGCATATGTTTTTTATTTGATCTTGCCTTCTTTAATTATGTACTTCCCCTTGTAGGGTGCCTATGATTTATTTTAGCATAACCGTCGTTCATACGTGTTATCACATTTTGAGCGAAGAGGAATCTTGATATAAATGACTGGTGATATCCTCAAATGTTCAATGTTGGGTTATCATAGTTTACTGGGCATTGATGATGGATTACGATAACTTCTAGGGCTTCCTTATAACCTAGATGACCACGTTCATTCATGATAGAATATAGATGAGCAGTTTAGCTTTTTAAACCATTATGCAACAGTTAGTTTTTGATTTTGTTTCTAGAACTTATCCAATGAACATTGTTAACTTTTCTAAAGAAATACTTCCATTTGCTTTAAAAATAGAATGATCAAAGATCATCATGCATCCCTGGAAAAAGTTGTCAGTAAACTAGGAGATGTTGGATTAAGGAACTTTGGAGGTTGGAAGAAAGAAATCTTGAGTGGTTGATAGAACATATTGTGCTAGATCACAGTAATACTTTCTTGAATTAGTCTGGTGTTATTAGTCAGGTACTAGGGAGTAGGGCCTTCTTTTTCAAATTTGTTTACTTTTGCTTGATTTGAGTTGCTAAAGAATGAGAATATATTGGGTGGTTTTCGAGTGAACATAGAATGAAGGAGGATTTGTTGCTCGACAGTTTGAGGCTTCAATTACAAGATTCTGAGGATTATTTTTATGCATTTGTTATCCTGGTTTCATCTTTTATAAATGGTGACTGCCTTCTTTGTTGTATGTTATATCTTTTATATATGGTGGCCGCCTTCGTTGCTCGTTTCTTTCTTACAAATATTATCGTGTGTGTTAAGGTCAAAAATGTAATTTTTGCATGTAGGTTAGGTTCAGTATACCCAAAACACTTTGTTGTCTCAAATACTAAATGATACGTGTTAAACGTGATTAAAGAAGTTATGAAATTTCAATACTTAACACTTTTTGACAAGTTTTGAGGATTCTGTTTCCTTTTAAGCTAATAATATTAATTCAAACAATCTGCCCCATTACAGATAGAACTTAACCCAAATCTACTCCATTCATAACCGTTTATTTTGCTTTCTTTGCTTCAGCCTAATGTTACAACTGACCCAAGAGTTTGACCAAGACGACAATCGAAGCTTTCGACTTCAAGTCGGTCCCTCGATTGCCAACTCTCCACCTGGTAAGACCTTTTTTGGTATGCGTTGTGTTGGAAAGGGAAAGTATGTTCAGAGTCGACTTCTTTAACCATCTTACAAAATAATTCAATCTACTTCACCTTGCAGGTGTCTGGCCACAATTTGGCAGCCCGATTGAACACAGTCCTCTACAAAGTCTAAGCAAGTCACCAGTTCTTGGCTCAATGAGCCCTACTTTTGGCAACAATTTACCTGGCCTGGCTTCAATCTTGCACCCTCAACCAGCCAGAATAGCACCGATTGGTAAGGACCATGGAAGGACTAACCGTAACCATCTTGAACAAAATAACACATTTCAACAATCTCATTCACTTCCAGACTCCAAATTGAGTGAACCTGTGTCCTCTGTTGGTGGTTCGAGCTCAACTGGTTCAGGAATTGAAACACTATCTGGTCCACAATTTTTATGGGGTAGTCCCACTCCCAATATATACTCTGATCAAGCCAAAGGACCTAGCCGTGGTTTTCCCGTCACCGGCAGATCACCAGCCATGGCTCACCCGTTCACCACATCCAAGGGCCTGCCAGGTCCCACCCATGGATTCACAGTCACAGGGCGTCATGGATCTTTACTTGGTTCATCACAACACCATCATCATGTTGGCTCTGCTCCATCTGGGATTCCATTTGAAGGGCATTTTGGCCATTATCACGATTCTCCAGAAACATTGTTCATGAGTTCCCCTGCTTACGGGGGTGTAGGTATAGGTCATATTGACAGAGGATTTTTAGGTTCTCGTGGGTCGGTTGAAAATGGTTCACCAAGTTTCAGCACCATGTCTTCTCCTAGGCTTAGTCCTATGTTTCTTGGTAACGGTCCTTACTCAGGGCTGGGACCTACAATTGCAGAAAGTATGAGTGAGCGTGGACGTAACCGTCGTGTTGACCAAAATGGAAGTCAAGCAGATAGCAAGAAACAGTTCCAGCTTGATCTTGACAAAATCACAAGCGGGGAAGATACTCGAACTACTTTGATGATTAAAAACATTCCTAACAAGTAAGACACAGTAATTTTAATTTGATTATTTTCTATGCTTAAAGATTTTATCTTAATTTTATTTTGGTACTTCAGGTATACATCAAAGATGCTGCTAGCTGCTATTGATGAAAATCATAGTGGTACTTATGATTTTCTTTACTTGCCAATCGATTTTAAGGTATAATTTCAAGCATTTCTTGCTAGTTGAAGCATTCTCCCTTCTTTTTTTTGTTTGATAAACTTGACGGGTTCCCGCTATTTAATGCAGAACAAATGCAATGTCGGCTATGCGTTTATCAACATGCTTTCTCCAACACACATAATCTCATTTTACCAGGTTTTTCTACCTTCTTATTATCTTCAACCAATTCAATAACTTACCTTTTAGGTGAACTTAACTTTTCTAGGAGACCTCAAACTTACAAACTTTCAAATATCCTAAGATAATATATTAATTTAATTCAAATAATATTAAATAAATATATTCCCTTAAAAGCAATTGAAGTTTAATAATTAATATAATAGTATTTTGGTAGCTTTTAACTTTTAATACAATTCAATTAACTTTTCCCAAAAACTTAACTTTTGTTTTTCCTTTATATAAGTTGGAGGTCTTTCGGAAAACATTCTCTTTACCCATGGGTAGAGGTTTGACCATCTATATCTTACTTCCCTCATACCCCGCTCAGGTGGGATTGGGTACTATCGTTCTTGTTTCTACCTACTGGTTGACTATGACTATCTTTGGCTTTGTAATTAATGGTCTCAAATATAGTTGTGTAATGTGCAAATTTTTGTTTAGGCGTTCAATGGGAAGAAATGGGAGAAGTTCAACAGTGAAAAAGTTGCTTCATTGGCTTATGCTCGAATCCAAGGAAAGATGGCTCTCGTGACCCACTTCCAGAACTCTAGCTTGATGAATGAAGATAAACGTTGCCGCCCTATTCTTTTCCATTCTGAGGGCTCAGAGGTTGCTGATCAGGTAATATGTTTATTTTTAGATATTGAATAGAAGCTAGTTGCATATATTGGTGTGTATGGGCCTGAGTAGAAGTGGTAAGTTTGTGTTATTATTTATTTATTTTTCTCTCAATCTGGCCAAATACAAAAGTTTAGCTTGGCATTTTTTATGGGATTGGAATAATGAATGGTACTTGTTCCACTTGATAAAAAGTACAACAATTTCATTTTGGCAAAGATGAGTCAATTTGGCCTTTTTGCTCGTTTTCATTATTGCTACACATTTGTTAATATAATCGATTTTGGTCACGGTGAAATTCACCATACTGTCATTACAGAAGGATATGTTAGGCATTCGGCTTTTAAAAGTCTTTTACTATAACAATTATAGAGTGAGATAGTGGAGCATTGTTTTGCCTTCTATGGAGTGCAATCTTTATACATGGCCTTGTCATAGGTCTTACATCTTTTTTCCTATGTTCTCTGATTTTTGGGTTCCATCTACTTTTGCTGTGACGAAGATTAAAGTTCTATCGTATGGATGGAAACTATAAAATGAAGATGTTAAATTACATATTTGCCCTTACCATGTTACAGGAACCTCTGCTGTCGAATAGTTTGAACATCCAAATGCATCGGTCAAATGGTTCAGACTCAGGAGACTCATCAGGTAGCCCTCCAAAGGATGGTGCGGGTTCTGGTGCAACCGAGCAGAGCTGACAGCAGTTGAAGCCAGCAGTCTCACTAAGTGTCTAAATAATATGCTAATAATTACCCGAGACTGCTGACTTTCATCCGTACATATCGTGTATAGAATTAGGAGAATCGCACCAAAAGGAGACAAGGGTGCAGATTTTGTGTAATGAAAAGATAAAAGAGAGTAAAAAGAAAAGAAGTCTGATTTTGAAAGAGGTGAATGATGATTAATGTACAGGTGGAGATTGCCATTTTGCTTAGAAGTAAATCGGTTAAATCTTCTGGTCTTCGCCTCTTCATTTTGCGAACCGTTTTTTTGTCTGATTCAGGCTAGTGGTGATGATGTTTACCTGAACATAAGTTTGCGATTGTTGGAGTGAACATTGGTGAAGGATTCTCAAAAGGGTTTCTTGCCAATTGTATAGTGTGGGCCTGTCTTTTTTTTCTTTTTTCTGAGGGGTGTTGTTTGGGGGGGACTGGGGGAGGTGGGGGAGTAGATTTGACTTTTTAATGTGTTCTGAATCTCTTTTAGTTCATATTGTCTTTAAACAGAAAGGAACTGAACTTGGTAACTTTTTTCTTTCGTTTTTGCTGTGTATTACTCCAATGTGTTTAGTTGTCATGAGCAGGTTTCATGTTTTAAGAGGAACATCAGTTTCTTGTAGAAGCTCTTTTACAGGTCAAATCTGTCGTTATCGTGCTGTAACGACTCCATCTTGGTGTATTAAAATCTGTACTATAAATTCGGGTCATCTTATATTTTACCGTTCAGTCGTTTTTCCTCGCAGAAAGAAGCAATTCATATGACGCCATTTCATTGAACCGGTTAAACTGTTAAAAGAGTATAACTTGACATTTTTGGGCAAACTGAATTCTTAAGTTAAGAGTCTTGCATCTTTTTGACTGCGAAAGAAGGCTCATTTTCTTCTAATCTAATCAAAATGTAAATGAATCTAATTGCATAGTTGGGTGTTCTGTTTGTATGTAAAAAGGATCTAGATATAACTTAAGCTGGGTGCATTTCATAAACATTTTCCTTAACAAGTATAATAAGTTGAAAGTGGCAGAAAACAGTATGAAAATCAAAATGAAATTTGTATTTGAGATGAGATTCATTAGACTGATTTATCTGACATGGTTAAAACCAGAATGTATATTAATAGCCTCTATTCTTACTCCTATTCAAGAACATCTGAACATAATGCTGTTGATTTCGGCATGACTGTTGCTTTGCAGATCTTCATTTTCTTGTTTTAAGTTCTATGTCAATGAGGAAGCAACACTTGTTCTTGTCCCTAACATAATGAACGTGCCCTTTCATGACACGAAGAAGTTTCCTAGAAAGATTTAGAGCGAGTCCTTCTTGGGTACCCGGTTGTTTTTTATCTTCACACATGTCCCTTATGATATCTGCAGGCAACCCTGAACCAGGATGAGTCATTCTGCAAGAGAAAGATAGTTCATGAGGAATGCTAAATGGGCACGTCATGCGGGATGGTCAAAGCGGGTAGTCGTTTTGGTACGGTTGAATGGGTCGGTCTGTGTTGGGTTGACCTGGAAGAGTTATTGTTCAAATTAATAAATTTCCGTGTCAAATTTGTTTACCAAAATATGTTATTTCAACAATAATCCAGAATTTTTGAGAAAAAAAATATGATTTAGGAGGTTTTTCGCATAAAAAAGGCATTTGGTTGATTTTAGACGCTTTTTCTTTTATTTTATCCATTTGAATTGTTCAAGATAAAGCATAAACTGGATCGATCCATTCATGAGAAATGCCCAAAATTTTCACCTATACATCAGAGGTTCCATTCTGGTCTGAAGTCTCAACTTTAAGTTTTGAGTGTTTGGCAAAACATGATAATGTTTATATTCTTTTGATCAATTAGAGTAAATAAAATTAAAATTGATGGAAGCAGACGAGGAGTTGCAGTAAGAAGACTAATTATTTGAGAGTGTGTAAAAGTTATCTAGCTATTCTAAACTTTAAGCACTTGGTTTTTTGATTATGATTCTAATTGAAATTAAGTCAAAGTAAGAAGATTCACATTCTAACACTCCCATAATGTGCTTGGTATGTAGCGATGCTTGGTATGTAGTAAATATGTAAAATGATGTAGCAAAAGAATAAGTAATCGGATTTAAATGAGTTTGTGAACTGATGTATGTGGTGTGGGAATTTAAAAAGAAAAGGACAACTTGCTTTACAAATTTTGTTCATTAACCCTCATTATTGTACAAAATAAGTACTTTTTGCATTTTCACTAAAACATGGTCTATTTGCAGCAAAAAGTTGAGTACAGTGGGTAAGAAAAGCTGATCAGTCAGACTTTGGGACTTTGATGTTTTTTATTGAAAAAACCGACCTGTCTGACCACAAAACTCAAAATAGATATCTCATTTATGATAAAAGGCTATTTTGCCTTTATTTAAAATTTATATGTACAGTTATAAGTGACCTAGGTCGGATTGTTTCATGTTCTAGAGTTAATACGCATCATAAACAAAGATCTTGAAACTTATTACTAGAGGTGGCCATTTCCACCCACTCATTTCTGACTGGGCCAATTTGGATTATGTTCTTATTTCAAATGGGCCAAATAAGCAATTTAGCAAACAAGGAAACGGGTCAAATGGACTGAAAATTACTCTCAAGTGTATTTTAATGCTTATATCCTCCTAAATTGATTTATTAAAAAATTTAGATCATTTTTGTTAATATAGTTCCAAAATCATATTTATGCATCAACTGTCTATAAAAGAAGGTTTGCATGTCAGCTCAACCTGTTTCTACCCTCACTATTAACCGATTTAAACCCATTGATTGGTTTCCTTGCCAAAGGAGAAGCCATAAACAGTACCTGAACTGCAGATGAATGAATTCATGCCCATCTTGTATCATCCTGAGTCCATGGGACACTTTGATTTCCACCCATCCATCTGGTGAAGGTGCATGGTTCACGATGCTGAGCAAGAAATCAGACAAGATTATCTGAAGCCTAATTTGATCACCATAGAGAGTTAGCATTTTGACTTGATCAGGTATTTCATGAACCAATGGTATATTCTTCTCTTTCAACACCACCATTACTTGGCTCACAATTGCATCTAAAAGATTCTCCATGACAAATTGGTCCAGGTTCAGCTCCACGTTGCTGCAAAAACAACAAAAAAGTTTCACAAATGAAGAACCATCAAAAGGTACCATAATGGACAACAAATAAAAGTTCGACTTTTGAGGTCAAACACACAAATTTGCTTCTGCGAAATCGCAATGATTCTTTTAGTAGATGATAAAGCCGAAACATGATGTCTTGAAAAAGGTTATATTACAAAAATGATTGGATTTGCAAAATTTGTGTTTGAGTTTGACCTTAAATATTGAAGCATAGTCTGATGCAAGCAGAAGAAACCTAAAAAAGAATGGGTCATTTTGTTTTTTTTTTTACTGTCAGACGGGTCAAATGAGTGAAATAATTTTTTTAGCTAAAATGGGGATGGTCCGAGTGACCACTAAGCACTTTTCCATGAACTTCATGTCTCAAAGTGCATTTTTAATGAATGCAACATCATAAACAGCGTTGTTCAAAGATACAGTTTTTTATTGAAATACTTGAATACAGTTCCGTAATTATAACTTAATGCATCATTTATTTAACTTAATTTTATCAATTGACAAAAAAGTGTTATTGGATCAACACAAACCTAACTATACTAAAAATGACCCATTTGACCGGAACTCATTTTGACCCATTACCCAACTCGCCATCTTGCCACCTCCAAATTTAAGACTTACCCATCTTCGATGCTTTTTATGTCCATGTTCTCGATGATTGATGCAATTTGTCTTTCACAAGCACCACTTGTTTCGAGATACTGTTTCTGATGATCTGAAATACTTGAGTTTTCAAGAAGTCTGTGGGTGAAACGCAACCCGTTTAAGGGGTTATTTATTTCTTGCTTAATGTATGCTAAATCATTATGTTTCAGCACAAATTCTTGATTGTCTTTACGATCTCCTGAAGACGATTTCGTACTAGTTTGTATAAAACAAAAGCACCCAACCACATTTCCATTTTTACCAACTCTCTTGATTGCTGCTAAGTGAACTTCTTCAAGGTTCCCATCTTTCCCAAAGAACCCAAATGGTAAATCCGAAGAATCGTGACCGTTAATTGCTCCATATAAAAAGATCATAAATTTTGTCAGCGTATCTTCATCTTTGAGTCGACATAAACCTCCAAAAACTTCGCCAGGAAGCACTTTTCCAAGAACTTCATGTCTTTTATGACCAGTAAGCTCTTCCATGGCTGCATTCCATTCAGAACAACAAGCATTTTCATTGCAAGCAAATAAAGGAGGAATTAAAGGATTTAGACTTTGAATAATTGTGTTATAGTCCCCTTTAATACGTATGAATTTATCCTTGACAATTTTCTCTGTTGTGACATCTTGACCCACGAAGCATACACCAACCACATTGTTCATGTAGTCCCTGCTTGTGCATGTATTAGCCATAATGTATAAAATGTTGTCGTTCTGCTGGTGCATGCCAACCTTTCGTAGTTTTAGTTCAACGTTTTTCTCTTCTTCACCTGTACCAAAAAAAGCATGTGACCAAAAGTACCCTGAGAAAAAACATAGTTTGACTGTTGAGGTCCAATGGATCCAATAAACAAGGTAAAGGTCCTCTTAAAAGAACTAACGATCAATATTTTCAAAAGGTGGCAAAATGGGCGAGCTAGGCTAGTTTGGTAACAGACTAAAATAGGTCGTGTTGGTCTGACCTGCAAAAACCTTTTCTTTTCTTTACTTATTATATGGTTAATTTTTTAAATATATGTTCACCTTTTCTCTTCTAGTGCATTCATTGATGAAAATATGTCATGGTAGCAAGTGCATACCCTTGTCAGAGTTCTTCGAAGATCACGACTTGACCAAATTAGGCATGAGTGATATATACTCTCCAACTTGAGGAAGAGTATTAGAGATATAGGGTGTTTCAATCTTCAGCCCATTGGCCTGTAATTTTATTCCATATATTCACACCTCTTTTTAAAAAATAAACATGCCCCTAACTATATGTAAAAAATACAGCGCTTTTACTTTTTTACATGAAAACCTACAGTAAAACCGATTCAAATTAGCATACGATAGAAGGTGTACCATGCAAAGCTCTGTAGAGAAGATGGTCAACAACTCCATGTGATGTTTCATGAACAAATTCATCAATCAAAGACTTCCCCATAGCTTCACTAGCTTTTACACCAGTCAACTCTGCAATTTTCCCATTCCAACCGTTAATCAAACCCAATTCATCGACACCAAAGATGGGAACAAATGCAGTTTCAATCAATCTCACCATTTCACAAGCAACCGAACTAATTTCATCCACCCCCTTACCCCCACTCTCACTTTGTTGACCATATTTCATCAGTTTATTACTTGCACTACCATTTTCTGCAACATCTTGAGCTGATGTTCTTAGTATTAACTGCAAAGAATGAATCACATTGATCTCAGAAACTTCCCATGGCAAACTTCTACCTTTAACCACTTCAAGAAACGCCTTAAAAGAAGATCTTGGATGCATTCTCTCACCATCATCTTCATCCTTGGGATGATGCTTAGCCCCTGCCCATTTGATTTCTTTTTCTGTATGTGATCTGAACCAAAACAAGAAATCTTTACAAGTAATTCTTGCAGAAGCCATACCACAAACAGCATCACCAAGCAAAACTGCACCAGGATAACCGGCATTCAACAAACTCTCTGTACTGAACCCTGTAGAATCCTTGTGTTCTTGACACAACCATTTAGCTATATCTATAACTTGTGACTCGTTTGGAGTAATACCAAGCAACCAAATGTTGTCATCATGGTATAAAGCTGCCCCATCACACTTGACTAGATCCATTATACTCGGAGACTGAGTTATGATCCGAAAAGGGGCGTCCCGCAGGAGCATGTCACACAGGGTGGTCTGCATACGGAGGATCCTTTTCTCCTCTTTCTGTTCGGCTAATTGAAGCTCCATGTAGAGCTGCAAACCCATGGATTGCATTAGAAACTCACAGGCATAACGAAGCGGGAAAGGGATATAACGTGGTGTGGTGTGATGGCAGGCCACCAAGCCCCATAGCTTCATGGATTCATTGTTGTTTATAAGAATTGCCATCACCAAAGATGCAATAGAATTCATGTTAGCCATGTAAACTGCATGGCAGCCATGAGGTGCTCGAAGGGTAGAGTTGACCAGACAAAGAGGCTGCTTTAATTTTTGACTTTGAATGACTGGAACCGATTCCGCATGACAATCTACAATTATTCTGACCCGATTCTGTTTAAACAAGAATCGAGCAGCTTGTGGGATGTCGGTTGCAGGATAGTGTAGTCCTAAATATGGTTCTAAATCAGATCTTCTAATTTCTGAAACAACTTCCCCGTGTTCATCATCATGGAACTTATAAACCATAACCCGATCATACCCAGTGAGCTTTTGAACTTCTTCAACTACTGCATCACACATAACCCCTATATCTCCTCCAGGGAGGGATTGCAGCCTAGAGATTGCTCTAACAACGAGTTTTTGCGACTGAACTGCACCAGCAAGCAATAGTGTGGGATCACTAGAGTTAGCTGGCTCTAAATCAATCACAACACCCACATCAATCCTATGGAGAATCGCATAATACGGTTTACGGGTAGTTCTAGAATGAACCCAAATAGGGTTTAACAAAGTAATTTCTCTAGAAGATACAGCTCTTTCTAATGATGCCCTAGAACTAGAGGTGAAAAGGGTTCTAGCATCAATTCCAATCAGAGACTTCTTGGGCTCATTCAAATCATCAGGATTTTCCAGATTCAAACTCAGCATACTAAAACAGTTTTCACTAAAACTTATAATTCTAAAGCTGGGTTCTTCAATTGCAATCATGCAGCCAAAAGGTTGAACAAAACCACCCCTTTGGATTTTTGATAAATAAGCAGTCATTTCTTGTTCAGCCACAGCTTTTGGTGCATGTGTAAGCATAGTTGTGTAGTTAAAAGACTTACCAGACCCAACAGACTGCTCAAACTCTGACAAAAGCCTAGCATCAGCACCATACTGAGCCAAGCTGTGGCTTCTATTTGTTGGGTTCATGTTGCTTCCACCTGATGATGATGAAGTTGCACCAGGGGTGTTCTTCTTGTTAATGGTTGCCTCCTCTGTCTTCGGTCCTCTCCTTCCTGACCCCATTTTCATGGCTTGAAGAAACTTTTATGATGTTTTTCTTTTGGATTTCTTGAAAAACAATAAGTGGGGTTCGATGAAAAAAGTTTGTAGAAGCTGCAGAAGCAGCACCCTGCTGTATATGATTGAGTTCTTTCTTGAAGTCCCCACATATTAACTTCATTTGCCACTATCTTCGTCTTCTTAATACTGAATTCTAGATTTCACTAGGCTTCTTGATAGCATAAACCACAGATAAACCGGGTTTAACTTGAAAAGAGTGTGTTGATAAAGTTGTGGACCAAGAAAAAAGTTAAATTTTGCAATGGATAAAAAGATTCGAAGATTAGAGAAAATAGATGATCTGAAGAAAAGAGAGAATTTAAAACCCAAAAACAAGTGGTTTAAATCACATATTGGAAACAGGGAAAGGGTAAATTCGGGCCAACCTACCGATGTGTGTGTAGTTGAAATAAATTGGAATTTGGTGGGGATGATGACAGATATGACTGCCGCCACACATGTGATGCATGGTTTCAACTTACTCGTCGAGTCAAATTTCCAAACACTTGGTGTGCAATGCAGCCTGACTGTTATTGTCTTCATCACACAAGTTTTGAGGCATTTTGTTACTTCCTTTTTTGGTGGTTTCGCATCTTTGTAAGTTTGTATAAAAATATCTTTGTTTATCCATATGTTCATAAATCATAAGAGCAACAATAGTACACAAAGACCCAAAAATCAAAGTTTAATCTTTATAATATCAACTTATCCATTTTTTAAAATTCTTTTGCAATTTATTGTCTTTCACCAAAGTCCTTACATTTTAAAGAGAAACCCGTTATTTTTGTATTAAATATATTTTTAAATGAATGATAGCCAAATCAAAACGTAAATATCATCATTCTAGGTACTGTAAATCAGCCTGTAAACGTATGTAAAAAGATAGAAATCATGAGGCTAAACCAACAAAAATGTTCCTATTGCTTAAACGGGTGGAGTTTTGATGAATTTTGCCTTCAATTAATCCTCGTTCTTGCTTCAAAGTCGATCTCCAACCTTCTAAAAACGCCTCGGGTGATGGAAGGAATGTCACAAATAAACCCTAAATGAAACAAAGACGATTTTTGGTCATAGCTATCTTTGTTCTTGCTTCAAAGTGAGACATGACTAAAGTAGTAAAGACGTATCGAAGTTATCAACTTTACGAATTTTCTCTCATTTCTTCACCCATTGGCTTCTCTAATTTCTTCTCTCCAAAGCCCTAAACATATAATATAACAAATTAAACTATAATTGACATATTTCGCTATAGAAATGCATTAAAATTACGAGAGATTGAAAAAAAAGTTGGTAATTTTTTTCAAAGTTTAATATACTTTTGGGGTATGATTTTCATTTTATAGTTTTGGTAACTTTGTGAAAATTGAAGAATGCAAAATAATAAAAAAAGAAAAAGTAAATAACCTACATTAACTATTAAAAAAAAAACAGAATCTTATTCGGTAGTTTTAACCATTTTAAGTGTTAAAATGTTGAATAATCATTGAATAATGTGCTATTTTTCTTCGTAATCATCCTCGATGATCGTACAACCATTTTTTCACATCCTTAAAAATTATATATAGATATAAAGGTAAAAAATAAGTAAAATCTATATGGAAATAAAAGCATAATATACCGAAAAGAAAATGTATTGGTCGAAAAGCAAATGAAGTTTACCTATCTATCTATATATATTAAATAAAAATCATTGTTAGAAAATCTTCCTTAAATAAAAATTCAATTAACCAATTAAAATCTCCCATTTCCTTAATTTTGATAAAAATTTTTAATTTTGTAACACCCCAAATTTATAAAATTATTAATTGAGGTGTTGAGTAAAAGTTGAGGAAAATGAATAAAAGTTACGGCGCCGATCGGGAAAGTCATAAAGGGACGTTGAACGCAATTCGTTAGGGGCGTTAACACAAGAGGCTTGTCAATTCAAGTGAAAGTTTCTTAGACTAGTCCCATGGTAGTGGTTACAACGAGAGTCCTAACTCATTCCCTTGTTGCTCACAATCTGACTTATCCTAGGTAGGTTACTGGTATTTCACGGGTTTTTGTTGGTTCATTTTCCCTCTTTAATTGAAGAACTCAAGAACCGGTAAAGAATAAGCGATGGCCCTTCCTTTATACGTTATTATTAAATGGTTTAAAATATCAAATATATTCTCGTTAAGATTTATAAATTTCGTATGGATAAGTTGTAAGTCGGTTAGGGAAGTGGGATTGGAAGGAACCGACTTTTAAGTCGGTAGCCCCTTTTCTTTAATTTCCTTCTTCTAATTGACTCAACACACACACACCCCTTGTTTTTCTTTGTTCAGGAGAAAACCTTGAAGTGAAGAAGCTGATTCAACTTCTAATCTACAAGTTAAGTTCAATTCTAGCTTCCTTCAACCTGCTCTTCTTCAAGAATATCACTTGTAAGTGTTCTTCATCTTGTGTTCTTGTTCTTGAAGGATTTTGTAGGTCAAATGGGTTTTTGGAATCAAACCTTGAATTTGAAAGTTGTAATGGATAGAAATGATGTTAAGGGATGTTATGAAGTTCACTATGATTATACTTGATGTTTAGAATCATTTAAAACCGAGTTTGCAGTGTTTTGGTTTGAATTACCGCAAAGGTAGAACTGAAAGTCGCGAGTATGATCTGTGTGTTCCTTCCTACAGCCGCAAAAAGTACAACGAAGGCCGTAGAAAGGAGGAAGTACCTCCTATCGCTGCATAAAGTATAACTACGGCCGTAGAAGGGAGAGTGTACCTACTACGGCCGTAGAAGGGGTTGTTTGGTCTTTATATATATATATATATATATATATATATATATATAGAGAGAGAGAGAGAGAGAGAGATGGTGTAGGTGATTGTTGATAACTTCAGTTAATTGTAAAAGAGAGATAGGCTGTGTAGTGGTGAGTTGAGCAGACTTCAGAGCCGTAACGGATCAGCTAAGATGAATACCTCAACTTGGTACTTAGAAATATTAATTACCTGTGATTGTCCCTATAAAGTACTAAAGTGAGATTTATTATATGATTGTTATTATTTGTTAATATCAGGAGATTTGCAACTAAGTAGTTGGTAAAGAGTATAGAGAAAAACACAAAAAAAGCATAGATGAGTATAATTGTATATAAGAGACGCAAGATAGAGATACATGTTTATGACAGAGGATGAAATATCGTGGTATTAGACAAAATAACGAGAAATGAGTAATAGTGATTAGATAACAAGTGATGATGAAATGTATAGTTACATAATTAAAGAGAATAACTCTTTATAGAGAGATATTTCATAATACCTATATACAACTATGCGAAAGTACGATAGACTATGTCTATATATATATATATATATATATATATATATATATATATATATATATAAGAGAAATGTGAAATGAAACGAGTAAAAGAAAAAAGAATAATATAGAGAAGCTGTAAATATGTAGGAATATATTTGCTTACACCATGATTAAATAAATCAAGAGTAAGAGGATAATTAGAGTTATAAATATCGCATGTGTGGCTATAATCGTGGTAATTATATATTGTTAATGTGATTATGTGCGTGACGGCA